>APFE031503602.1:0-22325 GCA_000404065.3 Pinus taeda | reverse complement strand
CATTAGAGTCTATGAAATCATGATTAACATTTTTTTGTTCTCATCATGAGTTTCCTTTACTACCCTTTCACCATTAGTAACCATTTCTTGTAGCAACTTATTCAAATTTATCTTCAATTCTTCCATCTTAGCATCCATGCCATTCATCTAATGTCCATGCCATTCATCTTAGCTTCCATGCTATCCATTTTAGCTTCCACACCATCCATCTTAACTTGCACGCCATTCATATTAGTTTCCACACCATTCATCTTGGCTTCAATTACCTTTTGCGAGAGTGAAATTTGTTGTACTTGGTCTTGTAATTTTGATATGTCGTGTTGCATTTATTCCTCTTCTTCATGAGTCATGCTAGAGCTTCAAGTTGCTTACTATGTGTTTCCATTTTATTTCTTCAGGGCATCAATTAATGCTAATAATTCTTCACTATTTCCTTTGAATTCCTTCAAACTAATTTTTCAAACCAATCCTATGAAAAATTTTAAAAAAACTGCACACCTCTTTTTCACTTTGTAAGAGCTTGATATTGAATCTGTTGTATCTTTGTAACTGTGGATCTATAATATCTGAAATTGCGTCCTGTAGTACCCCTTTGAGTCCTCTTTCTAACCTCGCAAGTCTGATCAATATTGGATTCTCCAAGGAATAGTTATGCCAAATCTCCCACGGTCACCTGATTATAGACTAGTTCAATAAAGTGAACTTGTACAAAGTGCCACGTGTCACTGTTTCAACCTCAGTACCTGAAACTGATATAAAAAAAACTATAGGCCGTCCTCTTTCTGAAACTTCTTATGAAATTTCAATCTGATGCGCAGAACAAAAGTTATGATGATTTTCCGCAGGTCACCTGTTTGGAATGTAATTCGGGAGTCTACAAAAACCCTAACTTCCTCAGATCATATCTCTGAAAATATAGTGAGACAAGCCCTGAAATTCAGACCCGAAGTTTAGAACAATTTTGGCTCAAATGGGTTTTTTTTAAGCTTTTGAAACATCGAAGAAAAAAAGTTATAGCAAAAATGCCATGATGACATGTTTGAAGCAGCGAAACCCTAGAATCCAAAGCTCTCATACCAAATGTTATGTAACCAATGCACAAAAAGATATAAAAGATAGATCAACGCCTTAGAAATAAGCCTCTTTGAGGGGGCAACCTCCTTTACATTACACAAATAAACAATTCTTTGATGATACAAATGACAAGACCTCCTTTCTATATATAGGAGTCTAAGGGGTCATGATATAATCAAAGCCGTCATAACAATAATAATGTAAGGGTACAATAATAACAATAGTGGGCTTCTATGGGGCACAATAATAACAATATGGGGACTACATGGGCACAACAATATAATAAGGGGATTGTACTAATAACAATAAGGGGTTACACTAGTAGTATAGGGACCTAACACAAGTACATTTCATAATGACTCAAGTACATTATTGAAGACCGAACATAGTCACATTTTCTAATAGGAGGAAGCATGTCTACTTCCCTAGTGAATCATTGAGGAATTGATTCATAAACAAAATTTCTAATATTCCTATGACGACTCCATTCATTGTCTAATCCCCTAGTATACTTGAAGGTGAAAATATTCCTCCTTTAACTAGGGATGCTGCAAGAAGGGAAGAATGAACTCCATCACCTATTAAAATTGCCTTTCTCCCTGAGTTTGAAAAGGTTAGTGACCCCACCCCAAAAATGGCAACTAGTTTTAACACTGACCGTCCCAAGATGAAAAAGAGTGAGAGGCATTTAGTTAGTGTCTTCTCCCCCTTGAAGTTGAGTGATGACCCTAAACCATTACCTGAAAAATACAACAGATGGTTGCCCAAATTTTAAAGGCGATGCTACCCTAAGTTCCCGTGATTTTTTTGAAGAATTCTATTCACACATGGCCCCTAGGATGATTCTTGATGAAGATAGGCTCATGATGGTTTTCACTTATCACTTGAAGGACAAGTAAGATAATGGTACCTTAGTCTTCCCCCAACATGCATAGAAGATTATGACCAATTTGAGGACCTATTCATGAGAAGATTGTCATGCAATGCCCAAGGAACCTTCAATATTGAATTATTTTATCAAATAACTAGGGGAAGGGAAGACATCCGAGAATTCATCCAAAAATTTGATAGGCTAGTTAGGAATATCCCTGAGCATTTGAAGCCCTCCAATGCCAACATTCTTGAAAAATTTATCAAAGTTGTGGGTGGCCAGTGGACGCATTATATCTTATGCAGGATTGCAGGTGGGTCTTCATTTATGGCTTGGTCTCCATATATGGGGTCCTAGCCCTCCAGAGGGCCACATTGGCACTTATAGGGTGAGTGTTGAGAACCACAGGCCTCCACCATAATAGATATTACTTCATGGATCCTCAACAATGTTAATTGATTATTCATGTTCCACCTTTGGATGAGGATGATGCATATGGTCCACCTTGCCCAATAAACTCCACAGTTGCACCATACACTTGGCAGATGTTCAAGGATACCTCCTGATGCGAATGGAGAGTTTATATCATCACCCCATCCCTTATAGATGGTTTACAAACATATTTGCATTTGGATACCCATGAGGTTGTCCTTGTGCCCCCACACCCACTTGGGAGCACCACAAGTTCTTGATTGGATAACAAGGGGCCAACCCCTTGTCCACTATGTTGGGAGTCCTTTTCTTCATCATGGCACCCCTTGGACTTCATCAGGCCTCCTTAAAGGTGCAACGACATAACTTTGTTGATCATTTGACCCTCTTGAGAGGCTTATCTTTACATTATTGAGCTATTTGGTGGGCTTGCCACCAATGGTTTCGTTATTATGCACATTATTTTATTTCAGGGGTTAAATTAGGCCTAATTAGCTAAATCGAGTTTATTAGGAAGTGTATAAATAGAATTGTGATGGAATCATTTGATCATCATCACTTGGATTGGACCATTCTCCCTTGTGACATTTTCACTATTCGTTTTGGACAAAATTGGATGAATGGATGATTTTTGATGTTTGGATATCTTCATTTTTGTCTCAGAGTTTCTATATTGGCATTTGATGATGATTGGATATACTTATTCTCACATGTAAGTGCTCTTTTAATGCTCTTTTGTCTTTTTCTTATGTCACATGCATGTTGATGGGGAATTTCGATATACTAGGCTGAAATTTGTTGCTTTTCTTGTGTGAAATGGTGGAAATTTGTTTTTTATTAGCGTTGGATCATGTCATGCACCATGTTTGAATAAGTGAATGTTCCTAGAGATATTTTGTTAAAATTTTATCTCGATAAGTCATCACATATTGCATATTGAAGTATAAAGACCTTGAAGCAATTGTCTGATGCCCTAATTTCCACGCGAAATTGTTCTAGAAGCCTCCTTGACCAAGGGAAATCACTCCAAGCATTGGAATAATCTTGAATCCATTTCTCCCAAATGATTAGGCACTGGTCCTCCATAGGTGATCACCAAAAAGCACAATCTTTATCACCTCTCCCTCTTTCTTCTAGGCCTGGCCTCCATAGGGGACCTAGGGCATCACATTTCTCACAAGTTACTCATTAAAAAAATTCGATCTCCTAGCCTCTACTGCATTTTTGTGTCTTCTAGGAACCCTCCAAAGTTGAAGCCATTCTGACAATGGGATCTCGAGATACTTCAAGCCCTAGCTCCGATATTGTTTTTTGCCCTCATATTCTCTTGGTTAGTGACCTCATTGGGATCATTGTATTAATATTTTGAATATTCTTCCTTTGATCCCCATCTTCCCCTCATTTGGGTCAAGCATACCCTTGATTGATCAACTCCACCCCCTTGACCTAATTTTGGGTCCACTTGGTCCCGTGTGGTCCCACAACCTTTTGAAGATAATTTCACATAGGCCACTTGGAATCCAAGTTTTCATAAGGATCTCTTGGAATAGGTCCCTCCACAAGTCCTACTTGTAAACCCTAACCCTTGAAATTCCCTTGGCGCTTCTTAGAGAGCTTTACACCTTGCTTCTCAAGTAGGTAAGCCACAAAATTGAGTCTCTCTTGTGAATAGGCCCTTAGGAATCACTCTTTATGCCTTCATTGACTTATTCATCTAGTAATTCCCTTCATACCGAGTCTCCTCCCATTGGTGAAAGTCCATAAAAGGTAGGGAGATTTAGCTAAGGTGACAATGGGCTATTGCTCCATTGTTGCCCTTGACCTAGTAGTTGTCCCTTTAGGATCCCCTCTTAGGACCTGTGCTAGTTTGAGCGGTAACAATTGTCATAGAATAACTAAATCTTCTGCCATTTAGCAATTAAACTCATCAACATCGAATGTGTAGATGATTGAGAAGGGGTTTAAAGTCACAAAATTGTATATGGATTGGTTGTTAATTTAATATCCCCTATTCTGGTGAATTTGTTGCTTGTAACTAGGGATTTCGTGACTTCAAAGGACAAACAAATGCGATTCACAGTTGGACTAAAATATCTAGCCTGTGAGTAGTGGGTATATATATACTTTTTATTGTCAACTTGTTACCATTTTAAATGTAATCAATGATAATTGAGATTTAAACATTAACAAAATGGTAATGAATGAATGATTCATATCAAATATTTATAATTTTATTTAATTAGTCATTCTAAAATATAGTATGAATTTATGATGAATAAATTAAAATATGAACATATAGAATAGTATAAATTTTGATTAATTAAATAAATTATGAATATCACTTTAAATATATGATAAATCACTAATGAATTGAATGAAATTATAAATATGTAGTATTAATTTTTGATTCATTACTACTTTATTAATGTTTAAATTTGGATGATTATTAATTATGCTTTATAACTACAACTTGATATTGATATACAAATTGGGTCTCTCTTATTTTCCTCTAAATAATCAATGATAATTGAGATTTAAACATTAACAAAATGGTAATGAATGAATGATTCATATCATATATTTATCATTTTATTTAATTGGTCATTCTAAAATATAGTATGAACTTGATGAATAGATTAAAATATGAACATATAAAATATAGTATAAATTTTGATTAATTAAATAAATTATGAATATTATTTTAAATATAAGATAAATTAGTGATGAATTGAATGAAATTATAAATTTGTAGTATTAGTTTTTGATTCATTACTATTTTATTACTGTTTAGAATATAGTATAAATTTTGATTAATTAAATAAATTATGAATATCACTTTAAATATAAGATAAATTAATGATGAATTGAATGAAATTATAAAGATGTAGTATTAGTTTTTGATTCATTACTATTTTATTACTGTTTAAATTTAGATGATTATTAATTATGCTTTATAAACTACAACCTGATATTGATATACAATTTAGGTTTCTCTTATTTTTCTCTAAATATAAGATAAATTAGTGTGATGAATTAAAAGAAATTATAAATATGTAGTATCAGTTTTTGATTTATTATTATTTTATTATACCTGCGGAAGACAGAGTATATTGTAATTAGTTTAAGATAAAATGCTTTGACTTTTAGTTAATTTATAAAAAAAATTAAAACCATTTGTAAAATTTATTAAACTTTTTGTAAAATTAAATATTAAATTTATATTTTTGGAAATTTAAAATTATTTTTTGAATATTTAAAAATTTGAATTTCTAATTTATGATTGGTTGATATGTGACTAATTTTATGAACTTTATAATTAATTTATCAAAATTAAAAATTCTTTAAAAAAATATAACTAAATTTCCTTATAAATCAATTATCCAATAAAAAAAATAAAAGTATTATTTAACCCATGCATGAACTGCTAAGGTTTGTCAAGTTGGTCTGTCGAATTGTATTTATTTATGTACAGGCTTTACGAATTCACGGGCTGAAATATGTCAAGCTTTTTATCTAATGCAATAATTAACACCATCTCTTGAAAGATGTTCCATTTTAATTTGTAATATTATTAGTTTTAATTTTAATTTGTTCCTATTTGCTTTATTTTTTATTCCCGCACCCAAATTTTATTAGTTTCAAACATTTTCCTTCACGTGGAAAATTTTTATTAATGATTACATATAAATCGATTTTGCAGAAGATATATTTCTCACCTAAATTTGTATGGTTCGAAGGGGCTTTTGAGAGACGTGGACTATATGTCAACTCAAAAATGTAAGAAGATGGCAAGGGCTAATGAGTCTGCCATAGGGCATTAAATGTCTGTTTAACTGCAAGCTCGATAGCCCGATAACACATCCGGTGACTAGATAAATAAAAAATAAGCGAATGTATGTTATCGAGCTATGCTTGCAGCTAAGTAGGCATTTAATGTCCTATGACAGGGTCGTTAGCCCTTACCTAAAAAGATTATGTGACTATCCTCGTGCGATGGAAATTTCATGAGTAATGCATTTGAAATAAATTGGTAAAGTGCTATATAATTTTTTTATTTATTTGTTTATATAGACAGATATACGATCTTCAACATGTAGTAATTTTAAATGTATAGCACTTAGAAAAGGACCTTGCAACTAAATTTCATTATTATAAGAATTTCTTTTCCGGTTTCAAAAACTAAATAAAACAATTTTGTTTTTCTTTATATATATATATATATATATAATATATATAGATATATATTTATTATTATGGTTAAAGTATTTGTTTATATATAATTTTATTTTTTTATTGTTTTTATTTTAATTAAATTATTATTTATATTTTGTGTAAAAGATAGGCACTAAGTAACAAGGCTACATATTACACTTATTAAATTTAAATTTAGATGATCATTAATCATGTGTTATAATCACAACTTGACATTTATTTAAACAAGTGATATACAATGTGGGTCTTTCCCTACACTTTTACTTAGTATTTTCCTCAAAGTACAACCACCAAAATTTTGTTTACATGCGAAACATAGTATTTTCATTAAATCTACTGAATTTATTGTGTTCTTATATATTGTAATATTGTTTCTTTGTTTTAGAGGCTTATGTAAAATGATTTTAGAGGTTTATGTAAAATGATTTTTTGAGTTAGCTTCATGGTATTAGAATTACTAATATTGACATGCTAAACATAATATATTATTTGAATTTATTTTTGTGTTTTTATATAGCACTTTTTGTTAATAATTAAGTACAAGTGAAGCACAACAAGAAAATGATTGAAACGATTTTATGCTATTTTCTATATATTGTATTGACCTCTTGATATGAATTTATGCTACAATAACTTAAGACAATTCTTAGATCTATATCTCATTGTCAACTCATTAGTGGATCATGACAACATCTCATGAAAGATAAAGTTTATAACTCATATCAATGTGGTCCTTGATTTGTGATTGTCTAGGGACTCATAGTTTGGCACACCACCCCCTAATCACAAGTTTGAATTTTTGTACGAATAACTTTTGTCATATTCAATTTGACATTGTTGAATTGAGGTTCGACAAAGATATTCTTGGATAATCACAAATTCATCTGGAAGTGAAAAAAATGCCATGTATGAATATCCTTTAATTTTTTATTACCATTGATTTTGAGGAGCCAAGCTGTTACGTTAGAATTCCCAAATGCTAATTGAATTTGTGATTGACTGATAGGACTTCAAATCTTCAAGCCTGAATATCATCTTTGACATTTAATATTCCCCTTGTTAGGTGCAAGATGCGAAGTTTGTTGAAGGGATCCAAGTTTGGCTTTGGATTCTTTTGTTAAATTATTCATTTTTGAATGGATCCAAACTAGAGCTTTGGATTCTTTGTGTGGTGATTTTGTTGGTTGATTCACCATCTTGACTTCATTTGGTGGCGTTTTTGGTTTACCACTAACCATCTTCCAATTTTCACTTGAACAATGTGGTGGTTTTGGATGACCACTAACCAATTTGCTTGAACAAGGTGGTTTTTTTGGATGAACATTGACAAATTTGATTTGAATAACATGGTGATTTCTAGTTTATCACTTACCATTTTCACTTTATCAAATCCAATTATTCTTTTTATCATTGTGCTCCCCACCTTGAAGTGTGGAGAGTACAATATTTGAATTCAAATAAAATACATAATTGGATTTGGGTCATGACCAAAATAATCTTGAATTATTGTTTGATAATGTTTTTCTTTTGCCTTTTTTTAATAATGTTTTTACCTTGAAGGAGATCAGATAAGCATATATACAAATATCAGAGACAAAAAAACTAGACATAGCGGAAAAGGCCTGAGAGCCTCACAACATTCCTCACATTCTCCTTATTAAAATAATGTTTATGATACATATAAAAACATGAGGATAATTTGTCTCAAGATAGTGCATCTATCTTAAACACTATGGTTGAGAAAATCTCTCAACCAAACACTAATCTTGGAGCCTAACTATTTGGAGAGAATCTCTCAACCAACTAGGCCTAACCTGACTCCTAATTATGAGGAACAAACTCAATCTAGAAAGGTAGGATTAAATCCAACTTTATTGATTTTAATTAATTTAATTATTTTGGACTTATATTTTTTTAAACTCATGAGAGTGGGCCTAACATTCCCCCCTCAATTATAAGTCTAAAATAAGAGCCATGAACCATCTTCCAAGTTCTCATGCTAAAACTGTTGATCCTCAAAAATGCTGCTTGAAAAACCGCCAAACCTGGATGTTGAAAAAACTCCAATCTAAAGAGAATGTGAATCAACTGCAAGTTTGATACATCTCTGAAAGTTGCTTGACAACTCCATCAAGTTCTTTGCTTTTAATCATAATCCCAATTGCTTTTCCACTGACAAAACTTTGATAACGCCCACTAGTGAATTTGATGATGTCGAAACTGCCCACTGGCTACTTTGATGTTGACCGCTCACTGGAGAATTTGTTGATGATGACCGCCCATTGGCTGCTTTGATGTTGACTACCCACTAACTAATTTGACGATGCCCACTGGCTTATTTGTTGACGATGCTCACTGGTTGCTTTGAAGATGCCCACTAGCTGCTTTGATGATGTTGTCGAGACTTTCAGTCTGATAACCACCCTTAATTCCCCCTTTTGTCAGCTTAAAGGAGAGACAATCATCTGCATTTGATTTCTGAATTCTGAACTCCCCCCCTTTAGGTGTAGGAGAGTTTCACTGTTGTACTTCCGCTTTCAGGTGCATGAGAGTACTATCTTCATTTGACTGTTGGTTGTGATAGGTGAGATTGAATTCTGTTGTAAAACTTATACAACCGTTTTACTATTGACGACCATTCCCAAGGATCAATCCATGCATAATTGATCTTTAATACGATAGGTTGGTGTTGTTTGCAACATTTCTCTGATGAGAGATTCTGCTTGCCACAATGGTGACAAGGATGGGGATCAAAACAATGATCTTCTATGTGACATTTTCTTTGACAATGTTTGCATGTGGGTTTATCTTCAACTTTCTCATGGCTTGCCAATGTTATTTGATCAAGAAATCCTGCACTGATGAACTTGATTGGCTTAGAAAAATTTGGGATATGCAAGTTGTCATCTTGGTCGTATCCTAATCCTCGTCGATTTTTGTTACTTTAGAGTTCTTCCCACGACTTGATGTTTGGTTTGAAAGAAGCAAGTTCAATTTGATCATTGACAGTTTCTACACTTGAATTTGTTTGGATGAGTGACTTGGAATCAACATCTTTATCTTCATTTGTATGGTTGAAAGACTTGGAAGCATCACTCTTCTGTTGCAACTCATCTCTTTATAGTTGCGACTCTAGTTGAAGGAACTCAATTGTTTCATGTGCATGTTGTAGATTCATTGAAATATCAACAAGAGTTGCTTTGCTTATTTGCACCATGTCTTCAGCAGTTGAGAGGATCAAATTGTTAAGAATCTTTAACAATTGAATGCTTTTCGCCATGTGAACTTGCTGGAACTCATGCTCGCTTGCTTTTTATACTTGTTGGATTTTTAGAACTCGCTCTCTTGAATGTTTGATCTTGCTTGCTTGAACTCATGCTCGCCTACTTTCAATATGAACATGCTTGATTGTTGTTTGAATATCACATTTTCTTTCTTTAGAGTTGGTCTCGCTCGCTTGATGCTTGCTTCAATTAGTTTCAAGCTCACTTGATGTTGTGATCTTTGCACTTGCTTGAACTCACTCTCTTGATCATGATTTCTTGTTTTTGAACTTGCTTGATCTTTAGCTTGAATTTGTTTGCTTGATCATTGCTTGAAATTACAAAAGGAGGAGATCAAAAGAAGGGTGTTGAATACTATCGAAAATGCACTCAAGAGAAACACTTACAATGATTTGAATGATTCAGTTAAAAACAATGGATTCACTTGGTTTAATTGATTCCCTATCAATTTAAAGCTTGGGTGTTGGGTTCAACCGTGAATGCACCCTTACAATTCAATTCAATTTGAATTTGATTACAAGTTAACTTACAAATTATGATTTGCAAGTTACAATTTTGTATTGAGCTTATTCTTAAAAAATATGGTGCAAGTGCATTTTCCAAAAATTTTCTTTTGAATTGATGCAAATTTTGTTGGTGTAGATGATAACTTCATTAACTTGATTGGATATTGATGTAGAATAGTATTTGAATGCTAATGTTGACAACTTGATTATGTGTTGTAGCTTATTGATTGCTTGATTACATAAGCTTGAAGAGAATTTATTATGTGCATACAATTCTTTAACTTGTTGTGTACTCCATGTGTATCATTTTACAAAGAGAGTGTCAAAACTCCACACAAAAAATAAGAAACATAAAAAATCACCCATCATCACAAGCATACTTATGGTGTATCTAAGATCCCCTTATTCAATTTCGGGCAGATCTAGGACACATCAACACCACAAAAAATATGTCTTTATTAAGTATTTGAGTACATCAACCTTTCATCTTTACAAAATCTTCATTGAAACTTCTCAAGCACAAAGTTTGAGAACTCTTTGGAAGTAAATTGTTTTCAAAAAACTAGATGTTCACTGACTCAATCTCTCTCAACGTAAAAAAATACTTTGGATTACAACAGTGAAGTTTTCTTTTAAAAATATTCCCTTATCACTCCAATTTTACAAAATATGCACCTTATGACTCCACAAAATCACTTATTACTTCATTACATAAAAAATACAAATACTCTTTATCTCTCCTAGAAAAAAAAAAAAAGCAGCAGCGTTGTTCACACTTTCCTTTAAAATATTATTAAAACTTTATGAAGTCACTTGAAATAACGTTCCTTTTTAAACTTTCAAATCACTTTATAAAAGTGCTTTATTAAAAGATAATGTGAAGACTTCGTTTTAAAGTGATTTGTAAAGGTGATTTAATGATTTCGTTGACCTGTGAATGGAGAGAAGGTTTCATTGGCTCCTCCAAAGCTTTTACAACGTAGGCTTTTTCAATGCTAGTTCCTTCACGGTGTTGGATCCTTAGCAAAGGCTCCTCTTGGCCAAATTCTTAATGCAAATTTTCACATGGATCTCAACACATTTGCAGCACCCTCAACGCAGGTCTTCACACACGCCAGATGCTCGTTAGTCCTTTGTGCAATAATTTTCTTGTCCAAATCTGCTCTAACTGGCTTCACGCTGGGTCTTGTTGGCTTCTGCTGGCTCACGCTGGAATTTGGATCTAGACGCTCCATAGAGATACGAATAGGCAAATTCAAACATGCACAGAGGCACTTCGCTCTACATTGGAACGGATCGAAACTTCATATCACTGCTTATGAGTAGAGGCACTGCTCACTGCTTACGAATAGGCAGATTTGGATTAGAATCTACACTGCACAGTGGGCAAGTTCTTCAATTTATAGCCTTTGTGCAGTAATATATGCTTCGCTCTATAGAGACAGGGATTGTGGACATATTTTACCACTAAAAAAATGCAGGCCGCTCCTAGATCTTTGCTCAACAGGAGGGAGGGTTTCAGCAACATCAATTATACTCTCTTTTTTATTTTTTTATTTATTTTTTATTTATTCCTGTGATTGAGATGCGCAACAATGATAGGAACCCAATTTGTGAGAAAAGAAATCTTAAATGATGTAGAAGTAATTATTTCGCCGGTGCCTCGACAATTTAGAAACCGATCAATTAGATCCAAAAGTGGAGTATTTAGACCCAGAATTGGCTCCTTTAGACCAAAATATGGACTTAACACTACTAGAATATCCACTGTAAGAATGATTTATTGCAATAGGAAGTTCATCATCTTCGCAAAATAATTTGAACACTATTTCAAACAGTTGTCCATCACATCACTATCACATTGACGATCCATAAAAGTGCAGTAAAAGCAGAAAGGATAGCAAACTTACCAGATTTAGCGCGTTCGATATTGGTACTAAATTCTTTCAGAAGTGCAGACCCACAAATTTGTGCAAAGGATGCATTTGCCTCAAAGAACCCTACCATATATTCCTCAATATATTCACTGTGATCTTATGAACCACTTGATATATTCCAGCATCTGTAATGCTCAAGAAGCTGACTTTATTTGGCTAATCCCGAGTATAGTAGCTAAATATGGCAAGGTATTGATCTACAAAGACAATAGTAGGGCTCGAAGTTTGATTTCTTGTGTAGTACTCCATCGAACAACATTCAAATATCTCATACATTCTTCCACGCAGTAATTAAAGAGGAGTTTAGCAGTAATTAGTAGAATACACACGGCTTCATCCGAATGTCTGATTTGATGTCCTCCCCAATTTTGGAAATTTTTACCAGAACTACGATGATTAGCATGCCACGCACACACAGTAGCAAGCAATCCAGCTCAGTGCTAAAAAAATGAAATTTAATTCATTAAAAAAAACGTATTACTTGCCAACACGCAATTGTAGGATTATGTGCAGATCCACTACGCAGTTTACATGGGCTTTGACAACCCCATTCTCAACATTCACTCATCCAATGCCCCATGCCAAATCTAGACTCAGTCCAGGTACACACTATACAACTCCTCCTTCAATCAAATTGACTGCACTAGCAACACAACTCCATTTAGAAACAACGCCCAAACAATCAAAACAAACACATTTCACAACTTTGCTCCGATACCACGTAGATGAAATAATCATATATACAAATATGAGACATAAAAAGACGTAAAAGACTTGAGAGCCTCACAACATTCCTCACATTCTCTTTATTAAAATAATGCTTATGATACATATAAATACATGAGGAGAATTTGTCTCAAGATAGTGTGTCTATATTGGACACTATGGTTAAGAAAATATCTCAACCAAACACTAATCTAGGAGCCTAACTAGTTGGAGAGAATTTTTCAACCAAGTAAGCCTAACCTTACTCCTAATTAGGAGGAAAAAATTCAATATAGAAAGGTAGGATTAAATCCAACTTTCTTGATTTTAATTAATTTAATTATTTTGGGTTTATAATTGTTTTTAACACATGAGAGTGAGGCTAACATACCTTTATCTTGGCTAAGCGATAAGACTCATGTAGTTTCTTTATTTGTGGATTCCACCTCTAAGAATTTATCCATACACAATGACTTGTTTTTTAACCTTCTTTTGCTTTCAACATATCTTTGATAGGTGATTTGTCTTCCCATAATGAAGGCAGTGATGCAGATCAAAACATTGAATCTCCATGTGACCAACTCTTTGGAAATGTTAGCATTTATTTCCAAGATTTTGGACATCTTTAAGAAACCTTTTGCTCACAAATGGAATTGGTTTTGAGTATTTTGGAATATGCAAGATATTTCATAATCAATAGTATGAAGATTTTGGTTTTGTTATCATACATCGTGTCAACCATGTATGGTCCAAGCCATATGATGCGAAACTTCGTTGTGAAGTCTTTCAACTTGGAGTCAAATAGTAGTGCACAATTTTTGGCTCTAAATTTCTTCCTTTTGATGAACTTATCGTGCCACTTGGTTTTTTGATGTTGTATCATTGTGGTCCGATGCAGTGCATACTGACGTAGTTCATCTAACTCTTTGATTTGGAGGAGCTTTTTCTTATGAGCTTTTGACAAGTTTAGTCCAAGTTTTATTGTTTTCCTTAGTGTTTGGATCTATGTTTCAAAAGGCAAAAACAATCTCTTTCCATACACTAGTTATATGGAGCACATCAAGCAGTGGTTTTCCAAATTGTTTTATAGGTCCATAGTGCTTTGAGGAGTCAATCAGCCTAGTCCTTGAGGTGTAGCTTGACAATCTTGGTGATGATGGCCTCAAGGATCTTGTTAGTCCCCTCAACTTGTCCATTGGCATGTGGATGATACAATGTTGTTACTTTATGCTTTCTCTTTTAAGTGTCCATCAATTATTCCACGAGCTTTGAAGTAAATCGAGTTCCTTCATTGCATACTATCTCTTGAGGTACCTTGAACTTGGTGAAAATTTCTTCATGGAAAAATTTCACTACTGTCTGTTCAGTTTCCATGGAGAGTGCTTTAGCTTAACATCCATTTTGTAACATAATCTGTGTAGACTATGATGTAGGAATTTTGACGGGAAGGCGAATTTATTGGCTCCAAAAAATCAATGGCCCATTGGTATAATGGTTCCAACACCAATTATGGCTTGTAACTCTCCCTCCCACCCCCTCGTACTATTTCGAGTTGTGGAAGGTGTTATTTAATAACTTCACATGATCTCTATAGTTTGTCATGAAGATGGGGTTACAAAAAATGTTTTATTTTTTCAAAGTTTGTGGAGTTAAAAATTGATATCGCAATTGCATCCAACTCGTGAGATTTCCAATAATATATATCTCACTTCAATCTAAGTCTCACATTGAAAGTTATGAATGCATGAAGTTTTTCCATTTAAGAAATGTCAAGTTAGCATTGGGTCACCATGTGCAACCACGTGGCCTTTGCCAAGCCTGTGTGGCATGATCAAATCATCATCGTGTGGTTCACAAAGCACCCACAAGGTTGCAATCAGGTTGTTCTTGTACATTTGACATGCTAATATGAGAACCAGTTGAAGGTCGAGGCCCACCACCCAACATCAAGCCCACAAATTCACTTCATATCAGCCCTGGGTCTATTACCTACTCTCCCTCTTAACTTCTTGTTATCCTGGTGGCTAGAAGGCTCACTGACTTAGTGGTTCCACGAAACCTACGTTACATCGGGCCAACTCCTCTGCTCATTGCTTCACTTAAATCCTTTGGGAGCCCGATGTTTTGGTGGCGAGGTTCCATTGGACAAAGCTTCTTCAACAAACCAACCATCTCCATTCATTACTACCTAATCACTTTGGAGGATCAGTTGCTCGATGGTTGAGAGCCCATTGGGTCCACTCCCGACCCATTTTGGTGTCGGGGTCTCTTAGATCGATCTCCATTTGCCTCGATCTAATTTCTGAAGGCACATAGGTTTGAAGTTTGGCAGGGCTTTCTCCATTCAACACCATAAAGGACTGGGAAACTATTGGTTGCAACTAAGTTTGAATTGTTTGATTTCCCCAAAGGTCGAATGCATGACAGGCTCATGTTCGACGCTTTTTTCCCTTGGGTTTTACTGGCCTATTCTTGGCCTAATATATTTTCCCATCTTGAAGGCCCAAAGGCCAAGTGCTCGTAAAGCTAGCTCTTAGTCTGATATGGTTTGATGCCATATACTTTAGACCTCAATTTTCAATAAGTGATTCCGATAAGAGGGGGAGATCTTACTCCCCAATTCACAACACAAAACTTTCCCAAGGCCAGAGTCATGGCCTTCATAATGTTTTGCCAATCTCGTAATAAATAGGGGTTCGAATCACTCCAAATTCAAAATTTTAAGTGAAGGGACATGGTACCAAACTATGATCCACATGGATTGTAAATTGATCAAGAAAATCCTTATAGGTAGTCCAACTTTGTTGAACTTATGCAAGTTGGTATACTTGTTTGGGGGTAACCAATTAACCAATTAACTATTCATAAATAAAAAACATAGGGTTGTATATTGATTCAAATGATATTGTGGTTCATTCATCTCAAAGCATGAAAATCATCTATAATTCATAAAAAGGATACAAACTCCATAATCCAAGCACATAATATGTACATCACAGTCCAAACATTTATTCATCACTCAACATATGATGCAATTATGTAAGTCTTGAATTCTATAGCAAAATTAATGACACTAGGCATTTGGATAACCATGGGTATCTCATTCAACTGTTAACCATGAATACATAGGGATTTAAGCATTCATTCATGAATCATACAAAAACCAACTTGTGATCACATTAAGCATATCTTTTCATTCACAAATTAAATGATCATAAATCATTCTATGTATCTAAATGGGTTGAATAAGATGGCAACTGGAGAAGGGACTCCATTCTAGGCCAACTACACTTAAATTTGTCTTGCAACTGACCACCCCCGAGCTAGATCTAGAGTTTGAGGAACTACTTGCATAGGGGTAAATTCACACCAATGGATTAGTCAAGCTCTTAGGGGCTTCAAAACACAAGGGTTCACCCAAATTTCAAAGGAGTGTGTTACATGACTTGAAATAATTGATTTCACTTTTGTAGGTAGTTTAACAACAAATTGGAAAGCACTAGTGGTTTCACAACCAACAACAAGTACCCACTATTAGGGGGTTTAATAGCAGTTAAGAATGAATTAGTGGTTTCACAACCAACAAAAAGCACCTAGTGGTTCACTGTGTGGGTGGTTTAACAACAGATGGACAAGCATTAGTGGTTTAATAACCAATAAGCAAGCACCTAGTGGTTCACTGCATGGGTAGTTTAAGATCAAATGGGCAAGCACTGGTGGTTTAACAACCAACATACAAGCACCCAATAATATGATGGCTTAACAATGATAGGAAATCACCTAGTAATTTGGTGGATTAAGAACAACAGGAAAGCACCCAATAATCTTGTGGTTTAATAGCAATAAACAAGCACCTTGTAATCTGATGGTTTAGCATCAATATCAACCACCCAATGATTTGGTGGTTTAACAACAATAGGCAAGCATCTAGTAATTAAATTCAATCTATGGTATCCACATTGGTAACTCATGCTTAAACGAAGGAAAAATCATTGGTTTTTACCATAGGAAAAGAGCTCTCAGAGCATTAACCTCCACCGATCCAAAAACTCCAACATGAAAGTTTCCAGAGATAACATAACCCCTAATTCACTACTGAGGTGCATATATATGGGCCTCCCTTCTGCATCCCTTGGCATAGTTGAGAGGACATCACTTGGTTGTATGGTGCCTTCACTTCTAAGCGTGTCACTTTAGTCCACGATAGGGGAAAATGGGGATGGGAATTTTCTAGTTCAGTCTAACTTTTCATAACATAATTGTTAACGAGGTTTGTCGACTCTAAATAAACCCTAATCAAATATCATTAAAATTCAGTCAAAAAAGTGTTTTTTCCTAGCCGCAAATGGTTTCAACATTTAATTCAATAGGATATGGGTGTGGATTTTTAGGGTATGCAAGTGAAACCAAAAATGTTCCCTTAGACCTTGATTCATAGGTCGTCCCTTTCTCCAACGAGTTCACTTTAATTCAATTTTGATTATAAATCCAAATTGCTAAATTGAGCTTTCCCAACAGTAAGTATCCCATCTTGGAGTCACAATTACAATAAATCTTATGTTAGGAAACCAGCTCACAAAAAGATAGAAAATATAGATCAACACCTTAGAATTCAGCCTCTTTGAGGGGGCAACCTCCTTTACATTACACAAATGAACAATTCTTGGATGATACAAATGGCAAGGCCTCCTTTCTATATATAGGAGTCTAAGGGGTCATAATATAATCAGAGCCAACATTACAATAATTAATGTAAGGAAAAATTAATAACAACAGTGGCGATTCTATGGGCACAACTAATACAATATAAGGGACACATGGGGCACAACATGTAAATAGGGGGTTCTACTATAACAAATAAGGTACACTAATAGTAAGGGGACCTAACATCGCCCTCTCTTCAAAAATGGTTGTCCTCCAACACTTGAGTAGTTCTTGATGCTTTCTGTAATAAAAGTCTGTCCTCCATGTTGGAACTTCAGTGGGTTATGTTCTTCCACTTGATGAGATACCCCTGAATATTGATCGATTTTTCGTAGCTTTGGGTTCTTGTTTCGTGACTCCTCCGGTTCCACTAGGCATTTTTCCTTGTCAAGTTCTGGCAATATTAGTTGAAACTGGGATCTCTGCAACTTTGAATGAGTGGCCACATCTTCTTTGTCCTCTTCCATTCATCCCTTTCTTCGTTTATTCCAATTCGTTTTGGATAATAGAAATAGACATAACAATGCTTCCACATCCTCCATCCTTTCTTGAGAAGTGCATCTCAACAACATTTAGTTCCCTTTTGTAGATGATTTCAAAGCATACCGCAACATATTTGTGACCCATTTTATATTCCTCTAAAAGATAGATCTGTGTTACAAAAAGTATTAAAGACCTATCATGATCCATTTTTTAACCTTGTGTCTTCCCATTAGGTAAGGTTGCCAGTTCTTAAGTGCATGTAGTATTGCCAACATTTCCTTCTCATAAATAGCTTGCTTGATATGTAGCCATAAAAATACCCAATCGCCTACATCAAAACTTCTTTCACTGCGATGTTGATCTGCGTGTTGTTCCATTCGATTCTGCACCAAAGTGGCGTTATCCTTTAAAAGTTGTAGAACTTTTTGTTGATGCTTAATGTGATCTTTCAATGCTTGAGTCTTTTTCTTCTTGATATGTCCTTCTATCTTGAGAGTTTGAGGAATGGTCAACACAAGGGATGTTACAAACCCCACCTCATTAAGGGAACACTATCCCTAGTTTTCTATAAACATAAAATAACAACAAAAACTAAGCTTCATAGTAACAACTCTTTTACATCAGTTTACATATTAAACAAAAATGGGTACAACACCTTCATCTGATCTATAGGCCCCCAGGTTTCTTCTTCTGGACCAAAGTGCTTCCATTTCACCTTGACCTACTCTATTACTCGATTCCAGAGCACAATTTTCCTCCATTTCAGGATGCATATTCATTTTGTTTGGAACTCTCCCTCAAATTTCACCCATATTATAAACCAATCAATCACATGACTAGTGTCAAGTACAATAATTTTTAAGCAAGGATATGTGAAATACATTGTCTTCCTTTACGATGAGTAGTAAGGCTAGCCGATAAGCCATTGGCCCCACTCTTTACAAAATCTAAAATGGTCCACAAAATTTGGGTGTTAAATTAGCACAGGATTCCACTTTCAGTGAACTCCTCCTTGGTTTAATGATGAGAATACATGATCTCCCACTTGAAATTATTTATGCATTCTCTATAGGTCTGTGTGGCTCTTCTATTTGTCTTGTGTTTCTTTCAGCTTCTATTTGATACTAGTAACCTCCTGCTCCATTTCCTTCAGCATATCATGTCCAAGAATTACTCTGTTTGTCGGGTCATCCCATCTAATGGGTATATTACACTTTTTTCCATATAGAGTGTTAGAGGGGCGTTAGTGATTCTTGGTAATTGTTGTTGAATGTAAATTCAACTAAGGGTAGGAACTCTTACCAACTTTTTTGTAAGAACATACCTTACAACCTCAACATACCTTCTAACACTCTGTTCACTCTCTTAGTTTTTCATCATTTTGAGGATGATATGCCATGCTAAATGTCAATTGAGTTCCAAAACTAACAAACAATGCTTTCCAAAAATTTGATGTGAACTTAGTATCCCGATATGAGATGATATTTTTAGGTATTCCATGCAATCTGAATACCTACTTCATGAAAATGTACACTATGTCAATGACCTTGTGGGTGGACTTGACAGGTATGAAGTGAGTTGCCTTAATCAATTTTTTCACTACCACCATGATGGCATCTTGCTACCTTTGGCGACTTCAATAATCCCGTAATGAAGTCCATAGATATGACTTCCCGCTTACACACAAGGATTGGTATTAGTTGTAATAGTATCGTTGGGTGTTTGCATTCCACTTTAAGTAGTTGACATTCCAAACAATTGGCAATGTATTCAATGCCTTCCTTTTTCATTCTCAGCCAATATTACATCTTCTTCAAGGATGCTATCATTTTATGATATCGAGGATGACATGGATAAGGTATTATGTGAAACTTATCTAAGACAAGCTTCTTTAAGTCAGCCATGCAAGGTATATACCACATATCCTTGAATTTCAACATTTTATCTTCAGTGAGCGTGTAGTTCTTACTCAATGGCCCTTCTGGCTCTTTCTGTAGGCAATCCTTCACATATTGGAACTCTTTTCCTTGTTGTTAAATTCACAAGAGCTCATGGTTGCTATGTGAGCTACTTGCAGACTTATGTTAAGTGCATCTTCCACCTTGATATGCTTGATCTCAAATCCAAATTCATTGATGAGAGATAACCATCTGGGTTGCCTTACATTTAGTTTAGGTTGATCAAACTATTGAAATTCTATGACAAGTACAATAAAATCCAATTTTTTTGATCTAATAATTATTGCCTAATGATCTTCAAACAATTTTATCATGCCATTGATATCATTTAGAAATTACACACCAAAAATCTCAATAGCAAATGAAACAAAAACAATAAATATCATAAAAAGACAACCATGCACAATAGAGACAATAATTTTACCTTGGGAAACCCAACCTTCGAAGAAAACCCAACAACTTTTCTTAGGAGAAATTATTCTTCAACAAGGTTTACAAATCAACAATTTGTTTATAAATTCATGCTAATATCCAAGTCAAAATACCATTCAAAATTGGTCAAAATATATGTTGGTCAGCAATGGTTAAACCAATGAAAAATAAAAAATTCAACTCTAGTCAACTCAGCTTGGTCAAAATGTCTTGTGGTCAAAATTTGGTCTTGTGGTCTACTATGGTCAACCTTGCAGTCTGTAGTCAAATCTCCGCAGCCAATAGTCAACATGTGTGACCTTCTTGCGGTCAACTTTAGTTTGGTCAAATTTGGTCAACTTGGTCCAAAAACAGCTCAATCAACCCTGGTTAAAGTTTGGTCAAACAAAAATCAAACTCATTCAAAATCATCCTTCTTCTCACACTTGCGACCTCAAGAAGAGGAATAGAAATGATGAATAGAGGGAAAAGGCTTTCTCTTGCTTGGTGATCAAATAAGACATCACATGATCTATTTATACTTGTAAAAGGTGGTGTGACAACCCGAGGGACACATCCCTTCACATGCTAGTTGACTTGACCTTTTCTTGGGCCAACCTATCTCTATAAAATAAAAATTTACATAATTTTTCTAGGGCCTACTTGGAGACCCTTTAGTCATGTGGGAATACCTCCCAATGTTACATAAGAATCAATACTCCCTCTTAGCGATGGAGGTATTCTCCTTGGTTGAAAACAAATTTCTCCTTAGCTGAAATTTCTCCTCCACTAGAAAAGTTCATGATCTTGCTATGTTGATGTAGTGTCTTCTCACATGCATGTCTATAGATATAGATCACTCCATCATGGAGCAGGCAATGTGAGTATCTTAAGCCATTTAACGCTACCAAAATTAGCATGGCTCCATGGGTAAATATATCAATCTCTCGCTATCAAATCAACATGACCTAACCAAATCAGCATGGCTTCTTAGGAGAAGGTCTGCCACTAGGCCATTCATCCCTGTCCAAATCAACATGGCCCAACCAAATTAACATGGATTCTTAGGTGAATGTATCATTCTTCCTTGTTCAAATCAGTATGACCTTATGGATGCCAAACCTGTTGGTCAATAACTGTCATTGATGAAATATAAGCTCTCTTGATGGAAATTGATGGATGTTGCACTATTGGAGGATTATAATTCATGACATACCTGATGACATATATTATTGTGTGACTTTAATCTTTTTATACTAAACCAAAGTTAAATCGGTCCTTTGAATAATAATCCATTGTCAGAGTGATAAACTGTGGAAACCTTTTAACCAAAGTTCACAACTGAAAATATAACACAACGCATATAATAAAACCCTATCAAAGAAATATCATATCAGCATTTTTATTGTGTGTCACCACTCAAGTCTTATGATATGGGATCTCATATAACCTCCAATTTTCTCTGATTTTTGATATGCAGACTCGACTTATTTAAGTTAACGATTTAATTATCAAATCGCATTCGCCACTTTATCGCGATTTCACATCACCTCTGATTTGCTCTGATTTCTGATATGTGGACCTGACTTGATTTAAGTTAATTATCAAATCACCTCTACCACTTTATCGAAACTTTTGAAATGGAACCTTCGATAAGACCTAATCTCCGATTGCCAATATGGTTGAAATTTATATATCTTATTTTTGACATCTAGCCGACCTATACCCTGTCCCTCATGTCGGCCTCC
>APFE031503601.1:0-10475 GCA_000404065.3 Pinus taeda | reverse complement strand
TTTTTTTTTTTTTTTTTTTTTTTTTTTTTTTTTTTATGTGGCCCAATGAGGGAGTGCTACATGGGCCAATCAGTGGCTCCCATGTGGCCTCCACTCGTTCGTGCAAAATTTTGTATGAGGTTGAACTACATCTGCAATATTCAAACTTGTGACCTCCACCGAACAACAACAGGCTCGCACTAATTCGCCACAGGTATTGCTTGTTAATACATAACGAAGAAATGTTATTTAAGTTTTTGTAATGTGCCATATGGGGGAGTGCCAGGTTAAGCCCTAGCCCCTGGCCATCCCAGCACCACGACATTACCGGCGGGGGGAAAAGATCTAGGCCTTAGCTGAACCCATGGCCATGGCCTAAGCCACAACGCACAACCAGAGCCAATGCTATGACTGAGCGGAGGAAATGGGGGGCCAGCCCCAAGGCACATGGTGACATGAAACCACAAATGCAGAGGAAATGGGGGGCCAACCCCGGGTCATATGACCCATGATATGACCACCAGCAGAAGGAAAGGGGTGTGGAGATTTGTTAACCCTCGACCTAGAATTTTCGGCACCCAACACAATCGCATGGCACCACATGACCACAAAATTAAGAACTGGGAGCTTAATGGTAGAGTTATATGTCCTATAATTTCACCCGCTGAGTGGGAATGTAGTATAGGTTTGCACACCGTTTCTGTGTTTGGGGCGCTCAAGCCAGGTTTGTGGCAAATTGTAAGATCACTAGTTAGAAAATTTGGAAAAATAAAGAAACAATCATAACTTACTCAATTTTTTGGCCAAATGAGGTGCAAAAATAACCAAAATGGGGTTTTTTGATAGTGTTGGATCCATTAGAGACATTAGTTCTACTTTTTGAGCTTTGTAAAGCATGTAAATATAGTTTTGAGAAATTTTAATGAAAGAGGCCCTGCATTGGAAGCTAGACCAAGAGATGTAGCCCAGGAGAGGGGTGAACTCCTTTATCATGCTTTGTGTTATGTGTTTTAGATATGCTTATTTTTTCTCGCTTTGGATGTAAATTTTGGTTAAAATTTACTTGATTATGTGTTTAATAAGTTGATCCTCTACCCAAAACACATATAAATTTAACTTACAAAATTTTTAAAATCTTCAATTTTACACATACAAATCACTACTACATCACCACCATTACGACACATGTGATAAACTGAAGATCCTCTCCCAATATATGGTGGTCTAAAGGGAATGCAAAGCTATAAAAATCTTAAAATAACAAAAAGAAACACAACTAAAACAATTGTATTTCTTCAGTGCTTCTACTGCAATGTAAATGGGTACTTGTTTTTACTTTTGTATATAGTACAACACTTAATATATACAGATAAGTCAATAAAAGAATGCACACCAACTACTACTTCTGCCACTGGGTTTCCACTCACATTTGTTCAAATATGGAGATAGATCTTCACTAAGAGCAACCTTTGTCATAAGCATCACAATAACCTAGTTAAAAACATTACAATTAGCTGAATATGTAACATTGCTTACTGGAATTCACTCTAGTTGTAGCTCCCTTGTTGGAATAGTCTAAGGCATTCTTCATGTCTAAAGAAATTTACAAGATGATCATTAGTTAGGCCTGCAACTTGCATGAAGGAATACATGATTCTCGGGCCAATAAATTGGAAATTTCGCTTCACCAGGCCCTTGCTAATAGTTTCTGCTTTGGATGACTTCACATTAATGGTCCTTGCATACTTATGTTTTATTCAAAATGGGCTTGAAATTCACGAAGTCCCATGTGTATCTGTCAAATGAGCCGAATTCTTGTTCAATTTTGAATAGAGCCAAAAGAAAACATGTCAAACTACAAAACTAAGAGAAATATTAACCTTAGGAAACACTGTTTAAGAAACAAAACAAATCAATAAGAAGAAGAAATAAGATTTTTGAATGCAAACTCTTTAAGGGGGGAGAGAAAATGAAAGTTTATATAGAAAAAAGACAATCAACATAAAGGGGATATCTAAACGCCAGTTCTGAAAAGATATAAAAAAACCATGGAAGGTTAATGTAGATGGAAGTTTATAGGAAAATAAGTCAAACAATGCAAAGAGTATGTCTAATGCCAGTCCCCAAAATATATAAGAAACCATTAGATCTTTCAAATATTTATAATATGTACATACATTTCTAATTGCAATACCTTAATAGCCCTACAATACCGACTTCTCTCTTTTCAAAAGTAGGAAACAATCTTGAGCTCGAGGTAAGAATTACCTTAAGAATGTGTTTGGAATTCTCAACTATCCCTCTGATTTTGGATACATCCATGATATCATGTTGTGTACTGATTGATGCAATTTTCCTCTCATTGAAGGTTTCCACAATGGTGGAATCAAACCCAACAAATGCATCTCTGACAAATTTGTTCGAACTAAGATCAACAAGAACAACAAGAAGAAGGTAATTTTCATCAATTAGGAAACCTGGGATTGTGCTAAAGAATTATAATTAACCAAAGAATAAAGATCTCTATCAATTAATAATAAACATCGATTACTAAGCCCATGATCTAGTGAAAGAGCAATCGTTATGTGAGATAGAGTCTATGGACACTGTGGGAAACCCAATGTCGCACTCAACAACCATCCAATGAATCCATAATTCAAAGAAAAAGGTAAGGAGCTATGGGTAATTGAATTGTGAATGGATAAAGTGCAATTGAAAGCTTCCATATGTAAATGACACCACACACAACAATTCTTGTGCTCAACAATCCAACTCACTAGAAATTGGCTTCAAAACCCATACCAACACTCCACAAGCAAAGATTCTATTGATATTGTAGTTTTACTCTTATAATACACACCAAAAAATACTAATGGTTATCACAACTAGAAATTAATTAAATTATAAAAACATATTAAACTAGAATTGTCACAAGCATACAAAGGAATAACTGAAGCATTCACACCATCACAAAAGAGATTTTTACCCTATAGACCAAAATGGGTAAAACCATATTCGAATGGTATAGCTCAGGCTTGATTTTCTCAGTGATTTGTAAAATTACAATAGGCTTAAAAGATGTGAATCCTCAGAGTCATTGAAGCCCCATAGTCATATAAGTAGTTATGGAGATGTAGGTTTGGCAATTCTAAGGTAATATAGAAAGGAGGGCTCATCTCTCTCATCAGGAAAATATCTAAAGATAATTGGGGTTTTGGGGGAATCTTCTTGGAGGTGAATAGGTCATAGGGGAATGCCATCAGACCGTTACACTTGTGGATGGGCTTACACTCCCATTCTGATAGATTTGGACTAGGGCATCTGGCTCATGGACTTTTATCGGGTTGGCTCTTCTAAATATTTATCTTGTTTGATGTGGGTTTGAAACTAAAAAAGAGGATGGAAAATTGGGATTTTTCTTCATTCATGCCTAATCGAAAATGGAGGGGGGACCATAGGGACTATTTCCAAGGCTTTGGTGGTAGCATTAGGCTAAGATAACACTAAACTATTGGGATGTTGGCAATTTCCCACTATATCCAGCAACCCGAGACTCTTTTATGTATTCAGTTTGTTTGGGTTCATCCCTCATTGGGTTGGGATCAAGGTATTATTCAAGTTGTAGGCCTTAAATGTATCATAGTTCTTTGGAGCTTGAATGAGCTTCTCCTGGTATCTCCTTATCTTTTCCAATCTCCTTACTATCTCTTTATTTTTTCAATTTGGTGTATTCAATGCCCAAATCAAGAGGAGAAAAATATAGGGGTGAGAAGAAAATAATACCTAAAGGCTTCACACTTGCTCAATATTGTGAGCTAATTCATTCCCACATGTGCACCCATAAGAGACAAAAGTTCAAAAAACATTTTGCATGACAGGTTCTGTTCATTAATTTCAATTAGGTTAATGTGAGATAAATAACAGTAAAAAATCCCCATTTTTACCTCAACTCTTTAATGCCTAACTATTCAATGACCAATGATTTGTTCAAAGTCTAGTTTGAAGGACACATTACTCACCTTTTCCTGTGAAGACCAAATTGTGAGAAATACCGCTGGAGCTATCAATAACATTAGTCCCACTATCACAATTTCTCCCGGAACTTCATTGGTTCTACTCAGGTCTTAAGAGAGGGGGAATATGGGATATTATACAGGGATAATTCGTTATGATGTTTCTCCATTAATGGGGTTGGGCATGGGTAGTTGGAATCAGGACTGGAACCATATTCATTTCATTGGTATTAGAGCATTGGGGGCTGATACATGGTATCAGAGCATCGGGGGAGGATACATGTTAAATTTTGAAAGAAATGAATATGGAAAAAAGCTACACACAACTTGAATAAATGCATTTTTTTTTAGGACCCTGCCGCCTGTCACATTGATAGAGGAAGAATTGTGTTTCCTCGAGGACCCTGCTACCCACCGCATTAACAGAGGAGCTGTTGCATTGGGCTCTATAGCCCTGATGTGGCATCTATGCTTCGATCATTATCTGGGGAAACTAAACCAAGGTTAATATATGGATTCTTGGAAAATTATTTGTATGAACATAAATAATACAAACCCATGAATCATAGATGTCACTGCATAATAATGACATAATAAGGGTTTTGTACAAGGACCTTACCATGATTTGAATCAAAGATAAGCTTACAATGCTTTCAATGTGTTACAACTCTGTTTCAATACAACATGCCCCTAGAATAGTCAAAAGAAAGACCAAAGGTACATTGCTCACTAAACTTCTCATGATTACCTTTGTAGTTAATTATTATAATATGAGTTGAACAAGGACCTTGAAATGAATACATTTAGAGAGGTGTAGACCATAATCCTAACCATAGGTCATTTGTGTAACCACACAAAAATAATTAATAATAGAATCAACCTTAGTAGCTCACTGCACTGCACATACAGTTTTTGTGAGATCCTTCTAAAAATTTTGTTTCACGCTGGAACCTTTTTCTTTGCTCTATCTAATTTCCACACAAGGAAACTCTCACAAATTTGCCTTGTGGGTTGATAGGAACATCATGTATTGATAATATTTTACAATGACAAACAAAAGTCCACTCTATTTCATATCACCTACCTTCCTATGCAAGAGGATCTCCAGTCTAGCTCATACCACATAACTTCCTACACAAGAGTATGCAATTTTCATGTGTTGGGAAACCTGTAAAGTTAACACTAATCCTGAAGGTAGATGATTGGGTCCAAAGAATCTAATAAAAACTAATAGATGTAGGAGTAAATGTTAGGAATCAACACAAAATATGAAAGATGTAATGTAAGATATACAGTAACTTCAATAAACCCAATTTCTTACATCCTGTTTGAGAAGGTTGTAATACCAAACATTCCATCTGTTTCACCTCAATTTAGATAGGAATCCACCAAATAAGGCAGCAACCACTTGGTTATACTGATAGTAAATACAAAAATAATATCGAAGCCTCCCATTTCCTTACATCCAATTTGACTAATTTATAATACAAAACACTACTCAAGCAATGTTCCAGATACATCTACAGTAGCCATTTATTGCAACTTAATTTAAATAGGCTAAGTTATATCACAGGACAATCACGACATGAAGGTGGAATCCACATGACTATCCTTTACAGAAAATCCAAAAGATAGTCTCAAAGCCTCCAAACTATTAATCGATCATTCAGCACAACACGATACCTATGCCAACCATATACCATGCCTGCTTACAAAATGCCTTGAATGTTTGAAAATATTTTGTAAAGATACATAAGATAAAAAAATAAGACGGACAATGAATAATTGGGGAAAAAATCTTATATCATTCTATGATAAAACTTCAAAAAAATAATTGAACAATAAAATGTATATAAAAAATGAAGGAAACAACCATACTAAAACATGAAATGGAGAAAGTGACTATATAAACAAGATTTTGGAAAATTAAAGCTAACAAGGTGGACAACACATGAATCTACAAGAAATAAATTGTTCAACGGTAGAATAAAATGATACAAAAATGTCAAATGAACGACATAAAAACAGTGCATTACGTAAATAGTAAAACTAACCTAAGTGAGACCACACACTAAAGGGACACTTTTTTTGAGATGGATTTTATTCTAGGCCCCTAATGGAATAAAATCTCTTGGCATCCTGCTTTGAGACAACATCAATTTTATAAGATTTCATAACTTTGATCTCCAATTAAATTTTTCCCAATTTCAAAAAGGAAAGGAAAATAATTGGAAGGAAATGACTGTGCAAATCAACTAAAGCAACCACTGTGGTTTCTCTTGAAGTAGTTAAAATATAAATTAATTCCAAATATTAGAAAAGTTAGCTTGTATAGAAATCACTAGTTTTAAAAACCTCACACATCACTTGACCAAATTCTAGTGTAATTTAAAAAATCTCTTAATCGGGTATAATGGATTCAAACATAGCTGGAATTAGGAATATACAAAAAAGTAACTGCAATACTAGCCAACTGCTAATTTAGAAAGGAAAGTACTCAGTACATAGACTCGAGCTTAAAGCCACACAACACAGAGGAAAGAAAAGGTAGATCTGATCCAGATCAATGGAAAATATGTTTTTTTCCAACCAACACAACCATTATTCACCATTCTAGCATCTTCTACCAGACTAATGAAATATATTTCATAATTACCACCAAATGGATTTCATGCTCCACGTCCTAGAGATGACAATCCATGATTAGCTTATTTGTCATTTACCATGTTAGACTTAAATTTTTGAGCACTTACGCCTTTACTAGACAAATTTGCATTATTAGTATTATTATGCTCTTCTCATCTTAAGAGGTAGGTATTGTTGTTGGAAAGGAATCATCATCTAGTACACATTTTCATTATTAGTATTATTATGCTTCTCATCTGAAGAGGTAGGTAATGTTTCTGGAGAGGAATCATAATCTAGGATAATATGAGCAACTTTCCCTTCATGATTACCTTGCTTCAACATTGTCAAGGAAATTTTGATTTTCTTTTTACTAGCCAATATATTTCCTTTGGAGGCCAACTTAATTTCTTTTAATTTTTCCTTATCTTTCTTTACAGTTTCCCGTGCAACAACTACAACAGCTTGGTAATTATCTTGTAAAGAGGTTTTTTGTTTTGTTTTGTTTGTTTTTTATTTCTTTTTTCTTTTTTCTTTTCTCTGAAGCTTCCTTATTAGTAGTGATTGTTGTAGATGGAGCTTAAATGACCACTTTTCAATGATTAGTTTCCCCCTAAGTAGACTTGCTTGATGTATTATTCATTTCACTAGCTTAATCCACATAAGGCACATATTATTATGTCTCTTGGTCATAAGAATACCAAGTACCATTATTAGCATCATAATAGAGCCCTACAATATTGTCCAAACAATTAAGTTAAGGAACATAAGACTAGTGTTTGGTGTTGCAAGTCTCATCCACAATAAACATTTGCCAAACTACACAACTAGTGCTCAATGATAATACCTAGCATTATAAGGGCATGAACTCGTGAAAAAAACCTAGCAAAAGAAGGGTAATATGAGACAAAATAAATGCATACCAGTATGACCATCATAGTAAAACCCAGATGCTTCATCCCAAACAAACCCAGGCTGAGAAACCATGCCTCCTTCAAAAGGGTCAATAGCTGAATTTCCTACATCGTAACCTTCAACATTTGTGCCCATCATTTTGCCTTCAATGTGTTGTTTATCATACGAGTTGTACTCCTTAGGTGCTCATCCAATAGAGCCATACCACAAAAAGAAATAAATGAACAATGTAAAAATAATGATACTTTAGAAAATGGAGGTAGAATTTGGCACAATTCCTAGCAACTAGTTTCTTATTTAGCAATGTATTGCATCAAGTAGTAATACCTATCAACTTATGTACATTACAAAGATAACTAATTTTTTGTGTTGAAATCCAATGCAACAAAATTATACAGTATAGAAAAAAATAAATAAATAAATAAAATAAAATAAATAAATTTTGTTTTTCTTGAAAGCTTAAATGATGTTTAGAAAAATAGATTATATAATAACAAACCTGATGTTAAAGGTTGCAACTTCAATTGTAGCACCACAAGGTTGCTGGAATGAGAAGTACCAACAGAGGAGCCTAGACCATGAATACTATTTTCATATGCAACCCTCAAGGCTTGACCATTCCATTCCAATTTTTGTCCATTAGTTGCCTCCAATGCCTTTGTTGCTTATTTGATCTAGAAGGACACTCATACATAGAAAAACAAACTATGCATATGAAAAAGGAAAATAAGTAGCAAATAATGGGAATCAACTTTAGAGATTTCATAAATAAATGTATGAAACTCAATACCGAATGAAAAGGTACAAATGCAAATCCCCTTGAAACATTAGTAAATTCGTCACAAACAAGTCAAAGGTCCCACAAAAAGTTAGTTTTTGACACTTATCATTTGGAAAGAGTAACTTATTCATTAGAATTGTTGGTTTTTGTAGAGCTAGTCTTTGAGAGAGAACATGCTTGATAGAGAATGTGTGCACTTTCTTTTCATTTGCTTTCATTATTTCTTTGTAATTAGTTTCAAGTTTCTTGCATTAGATTAATCTATTTTGAGAAATAATCACCTAGTACATATAGTACACGTATACCTCATCAGTTCACGAACCTCGGGTTGACAATTTAATGATAGGGATTTAAATCACAATTAAATCATCCAACAACTTCTCTTCATCAACATTCTCATCTAGACCATGAACAAATAGAACATGTGTTGGTCCTCAAAGAGAGAAAGCTTGTAAGATATATCAGATAGTTCACAAACACAATGCTTCAACTTCATACTAGATGCTTGTTTGGTATGGGAAAAATTCTTGTTTTCCTAAATCATAAATTGACAGAAAAATAACAATAAATAAATGAAACCAAAAGCACACAAGGACTAAAAAAATTCAAATATCTTAATCCAAAGGTGTCTATAATATCTCCAATTCACAAAAAAGACAAAATGCAAAAGGATAACTTACAAATTTTTAAATCAAGCATTATAGAAAGATAATAATCTAAAGTTCTCTAGCGTATTATACTATAGAAAACATTAGACGATGATACAAAATTAATAATCCAGTTTGTTGCAACCAAATTCTACTAGTACATATCTAGCAAATTAAAAAAATGAGAAGTGAAAGCTAAATATATTGTTAGAGATGCTCCAACAATGTTGTTTGTCAAATCTCATTGATTTCCTCTAGAATTTGGAAGTTTTGGTGCTTCATTACTTTCTGTGAACATGCATTTCTTACACATATACAAAATTGCACATGAACATGCACTTATTATGAACAAAAAACTTATATTTGTTCTTTAAGAAGAGTTTGAATTACCTAGAGGAATGTTTTAAACCCAAGGATAAGGAATCCTAAGAACAGAGTTCTTCTCCACATATTGGTACCCTTACACATGTTGATGAATATTGAAACATGGCAACATAGCTTCTAGTCATGTGATTCCAGATCTGCACATAGATTAGTCTTCTTACCCATGAAGTTTGAAAGGTATATGATATTAGTCATAGAAAATTATGCAACAAGCAAAATAAAAATCACCTTCAAAGCAAACAAACATATTTTCTTTTAGCCTTGGCATCAAAAGCGTAATTTCATAAAAGAAATGTCGGTTTCATTCCAATAGGTCTCCTACGATGAATGCGCAGGAAACTAGTACATAAACCTTTTTTCTCTTTGCTTAGCTACCCAGGGCTTATTTCTCTTTCCAAATATCAATAGTTCTTTCCCAAGAAAATATAAAATAAGAATAATATTTTACTAGATTCTAAAAGGTGAAGATGCTGAAATCATGCCACTGGCACAAAGTGAAAGGAAATAAAATATATTTCCTCAAACCACCAAATATATGAAGAAAACAATAATAATTATAATAATAAAACTAGATCTATGGATATATGCATGAAATGAGAACTATAAGCATTCAAGGGACTAACAAAATATTTGACCAAAACAAACCAAAAATTTGAAACTTGACAAAATCCTCTAAACACAAGTAGCGAACAAACCACTAAAATTTTCCAAGATGTCAAAGCTAGACATCAACACAATTTCATGTACTTGAATAAGCCCATTGTTGCTTAGCATTAGAATTCTTAAATTAGTTATTTATCATTTAATACTAGGACACTGTCTATGTAAAAAGAAATAGGTCCCAACTTCATCAAATCTGACTTCATTTCCAATCAAAGATCCAATCCGAAGGACACTAACTCGTTACTCTAGGATGGTGCTAAAGTTAAATACACAAAATAAAATAAAATAAAGATATGATAAAAAATAGACCTGCAAGATTGTATTGGTCCAGTGTGATAGGGACACCAATAACTGAGACTAGAGAGATTTGTAGAATGTGGTAGTTACTAGTGTGTCTATTGTGCGATTAGTGGTATGGTGGAGAGACCTACCAAGAAGGGACGTTGGTGTCGGGAAAGTATAGTAGGG
>APFE031503595.1:186105-226516 GCA_000404065.3 Pinus taeda | reverse complement strand
ATCCAAATACCCTCAAATGTGAAAGAGAGGGTTTCTTACCAGTCCATACCTCTTGTGGAGTCTTATCCTCCAACGCTGATGAAGGCGATCTGTTGACCAGGTAACATGCTCTCTCCACCGCCTCTGCCCAGAATTCTTTTCCTATCCTTACACCACTAAGCATGCTTCTTGCCCTTTCCATCAACGTCTTGTTCATTCTTTCAGTAACTTCATTTTGCTCGAGTGTTTATGTAGTAGTCTTTTGTCGTGCTATACCACACTTCTTAGAGAACTCTTCAAATTCCTTATTGCAAAACTCTCCACTGTTATCTATCCTGAACACCTTTATCTTCTTCTCTATATGGTTTTCCACCAGAGCCTTAAATTGTGTAAACCTGTCAAAGACTTCAGATTTCTTCTTAAGGAAATATATCCATGTATTCCTTAGGAAGTCATCTATAAATGATACATAGTACATAGACTTACCAAGTGATGTAATCTTCATAGGTCCAAACACATCACTATGCATAAGTTCTAATATCTGTTTCGCCCTCTTACCACCAGAGGGGAAACTCACCCGATTCTACTTCTCATATACATAGTTTCCACAGAAATCAAAATCCAGAGAGCTATTACTCATACCTTCTACCATACCTTTACCATGAAGTATTCGAAGGCCCTTCTCTCTAATATGTCCAAGCCTTTGACGCCACACCATGGTCTTCTCTCCAAAGACCACTAGATTTTCTGCTCCACTTTTAGGAACCATAGAGCTATTGCACCCATCAACAACAATGCTACCTTGCAACTTGTACAGAGTTCCAATATGAACTCCCCACATCAATACTAGTGCTCCCCAAACCATCTTACAAGAATCCTTCTCTAACACTGTTTTTACAACTGCATCATCTAGCTTGCTTACAGAAATCAGATTTCTCACCAATGCAGGAATATGCAGAACACCCGGAAGTGTTCTAACCCTTCCACCTTGCAACTTCAACTTTACTTTTCTGTGACCAATGATTCTATCCTTCCTATCATCCCCTAAGAAGACATCACCACCATCGTATTTCTCATACTGGAAAAACCACTCTCTATGGGGAGTGAAGTGAAAGGGTGCTCCTGAGTTAATCAACCATGCCTCATGATCTACATGTGTACTTGAAGAAGCGAAGTACACATCCCCACCTTCATCTGAGGTGGTTTTCACCTCTACAGAAGGAGCATCATCAGATCCCTTTCCTCTATCAGGAGCTTTCGATTTACAGTCCCTTTTGTAGTGCCATTTCTTTCCTTATTTCTAGTACACCACCTTTATAGGTTTCCCTGGACATTTAGAACCCCCTCTAGATTTAGATCTCCCACTTGATCACTTATTTTTGCTTCTGTTCTAGGACCGTCCTCTTATAGACAAGACATCACCATTCTGGCTCTCCATATTTTTCTGTCTCATCTGCTTCGTTAGCAAGGATGAGACTATTTCATCAAACTGCAAGGCAATGGTATTGCTACCTATTGCAATAACTAGACTATCCCACGAATCTGGTAGAGAACACAACAAACTGATGCACTTATCTTCATCTAAAATTTTAATATCAATAGATAATTACTGACTTACCATAGTATTAAATGCGTTCAGATGCTCTGTCACCGAGTCTCCATCTTTCATCCTCAGGTTATACAGCTTTTTTTCAGGAACATTTTATTCACCAAACACTTAGATTGGTACGAAGTCCCTAACTTTTTCCACAAATCCTTCACTGTAGCTTCCCTTGATATATTCAACAATAGTAAATCTGATACACACAATCGTATTGTGCTCTTTTCCTTCTATTCCAAGTTTTTCCATTCTTCATCGGTCACTCCCCTTGGTTTAGTACTCGGATACACCACGATCCACTGATCATTATCCACCAATAGATCCTCCATCTTGAGTTTCCACAACTGAAAACATTGACCATTAAATTTCTTGATCTCAATCTTTCAACTGCTCGCCATCTTCTTTCACCACTAGAATCGATCTTGTAACTCTCCCACTGAACAGGGTCTACCATAGGCCCAAGTGGAACCCCTCGGCAAAGAAGGTGTCCCCTTGAAGCCAAAACAACTATGATACCAAATGTAGGTTTAAACCCCGTACTTAAATTACCTGCATATGAATTCTAAAACACAGAAAATAAACAATGCGAGAGCACAACACATAAAACACATATACATAGAGATTTTCCCCTGGATCCCAAAAGCGGGACTACGAGCTTGATTTTTCATTATGTTCCATTCAATGTTACAATACATATTTATACATGCTGAAGCATCCAATACCATGGACCGAAAACCATCGCATCAAAAACCATGTGCGAAAATGATGCACAAAACCATAGGTAGGTCTACCCAGCCTAATATAGGGCCCAAAACAAAATTTTCCAGAACACTACCCTAGATCCCATAGAGGGGTGTTACCTGCACACCTCAAACCCCCTATGACCCCGCCACTACACAATCGGCGTAACAAAGGGGCGCTCCACTCGCCCTTTAACCCCCCGGTTAACTACGTGGGCTAGTCATGGAAAGAATATAACACAACCCAACAGCCTTCACCAAAAGGTGTCTTTGAGGTAATAAGCTTTCACGGTCTTGTTAGCTTTTATGGGATATTCATAAGGAATTTTAGTAAGATCAACTCTTCATTTATTGACACAATAAATAAGGACAGACAACCATTTAAATGCACTACTGAAGCGGAAAAGAACTTCCAGTTGTTGAAGAGAAAGATTACAGAGAAACCTATTTTGATTTTTCCTAAGTTTAATAAACCTCTTCAAGTGAAGTGTGATGCTAGTGGAGAAGCCATTAGAGCTGTTTTGAGTCAGGAGGATAGGCTTGTAGCTTATTTTAGTGAAAATTTGAATGAGTCAAAGAAGAAATATTCTTCTTATGACAAGGAGTTTTTTGCAGTGGTGCAATCTTTGAAGAAGTGGAGACATTACTTGATGTCGAAGGAGTTCATACTGTATTCAAATAACCATAAATTACAGTACATTATGCAACAACCAAAGCTTAACCAGAAGCATGCAAAATGGGTAAAATACCTTCAAAGTTTTAATTTTGTGTTAAAACATATAATGGTCAACCAAAAAAAGTAGCAGATGCCTTAAGTAGAAAAAGCATTTTAGTTCAAGAAAGTCAAGTTCAAGTGTTGGGTTTTGATTTTCTTAAAGAGTTATATAATAAATATCTAGATTTTAAAGAGGAATTTGAAGCTTGTAGAAATCCTGTTTCGTTAGACAGAAGCAAGTGGCTAGATTATTTCCTACAAGAGGGACTGTTATTTAAAAGAAATCAGATGTGCATACCAAATTGTTCTATGAGTGAAAATTTGATTAAGGAGAAACATAGTGGTGGACTGGGAGGAAATTTTGGTGCAAACAATAATTATGAATAGCTGAACTAGTTTTATTTTTGGCCAAAGATGAGAGTTGAAGTGGAAAAGTATGTGAAAAATTGTAAAGACTGTCAGTATGCAAAGGGAAGGAGCCAAAACACAGGTTTGTATGTTCCATTACCTATTCCAAGTAGGCCTTGGGATATGGTAATTATGGACTTTGTTTTGGGTTTATCGAAAACTCAAAGGGGACATGATTCAATTTGTGTAGTAATTGATAGATTTTCAAAAATGGCACATTTTATTCCATGTTATAAAACCAGTGATGCTAATCACGTTGCTAATATATTTTTTAGTACATTGTAAGATTACATGGGTTACCGAAGAGCATTGTTCAAATAGAGACACCATACTTGTTGGAGATTTCTGGAGGACATTGTCGAAGAAGCTTGGAACTAAACTAAGTTTCAGTTTTGCTTATCATCTTCAAACTGATAGACAGACTGAAGTTGTAAACAGAAGCTTGGGTAATCTTCTGAGAAATCTTGCAAGTGAACATCCAAAATAGTGGGATAAAGTATTTTCACAGGTAGAATAATAATGATTCTCCTAATAGGAGTACAGAGCATAGCCCATTCTGTATAGTTTATGGAATGCGCCCAAGGGGAGTGTCTGCATTGAGAAACTTGGGAAAAGTTGAAACAAGAAGTGCTAAAGGAGAATGTTTTGCTACAAAAGCTCAAGCAATACATGAATAGGTAAAACAACAATTACAGGACAGCAACATAAAATACAAGAGCAGAGCAGATTTGAAGAAGAGAGAAGTTAATTTTGAAGTTGGAGATTTGGTTTTAGCACACCTGACGAGGGAAATATTTCCAAAAAGGGAGTATAACAAGCTAAAGTTTAAGAAATTGGACCATGCAGAGCCTTGAGGAAATTTTCTGCAAATGCATATGAAATTGAATTACCCCCTAATATTGGAATATCTCCAATTTTCAATGTTGCTGATTTGTATAGGTATGAAAGTGGAAATGCAAATGACACAGTAGAGGATCAAGAAGAACAATAGATTGATTGGGTAAAACAATTACCTGTAGCAAAGGAATTGAAGCCAGAGAGGATTTTGGACAAGAAATTGTTGAATAAGAGAAGAGGATAGGAGTATTTTCAGTATTTGGTCAGATGGAAAGATCAACCAATTGTTGAAGTTACTTGGATGACAAATGCCATGCTATAGAAATAGGGCAGTTCTGTATAAGAACTCATGGACAGGAGCCCATGAAGAGTTTTGTCCTCAGGAGTCTGATGCAGAAGCATGAGGCTTGAAGACAAAAGGCTTCGAATTTATTCCAAAAATACAAAAAAAGTTTACAAGCAAAGGAGTGGGATCCTTTAGCTATCAATTTAGAAGTTTCCTAGATAGGATTTGAGCTAGAATTTAGGGATTGAGTGATTTTATAATTAATTGAAGTTTTCTAGATTCAGTTGAGATTCTCAAGGAGAATATCAACCAGATTAGATATTGTCTAAGATTAGGCAGAATCGATCAATGGATTAAGAATCTGATTGTTAGAATAAAATATAATTTATGTAAGTTCTAAATGATTGTAAAGAGATTTTGATTGGTTTGGCTTGATTAGGTCGTATAAGATCAAGTTACATAAACAGTATCTCAGTGCATTTGTGTACAATTGGTTAATCCTGGAGGCATTTTATTCCACTGAAATATCTCTAAGTTCTGTTGATTTCTAGTTTGCCTTTTGAATTAGAGGGTGTAAAATCTGTATTATATCGCAAATCTTGCATTTTTTTCCCGCATTTTGAAATAATTTTGTTATGTTCTAAAAACATCAGAGAATATGGTTTGAGACAAGTCAAATGTAGCGGAGGTGTTAAGTTTGGCAGAACAGAGAAAAGAAAACTTGACAAAATTGTGTTAACCCAAAGGAGTCCAGAACCATCCGATCTACACATCCAATAGATCTAATGGTCATCATGCACCAATAATCTCATGCGTCAGTCAACTAAGAAAAGAGGTTTTATCCGTGAATCTATTTATTGGGTAAGGAAAAGAGGTAAACTCTCTTTTGGAAGTTTCTAAGCGATTCCAATAATAGACCGACACAGCACTCAAGTAGAGAGAGAAAACCACTTTATCGGGTGGGTAAACTTCGCATGAGATCTCCATTCGAAATCGTTGTTTACCGTTGGATCAAGCGTGCTTTGATTAACGGTGGAGTATTGCTGATCATTTTTCTTGATCGCGTGAACCAACAACCATCAAATTGAAAGGTAATATCAACGTCGGAGAGTTAGTGCAATAATGTTTGTGGAAAAAGCGAACGCGATAAGGAATTAACCAAAAGTTTGAATTCCTGTTGATTCTGTGGCAATTGAAAGGTTGTCATATTGCGGCTAAAATTAAGCAGTTCTGCTAATTTAGTAGAATAGACAAGTTTGGAGGTAGATGACTAATACTCCAAAGGAAATCCAAGAAGAAGCTCCACCTGAACTTGCAGAAATCGTTTCTGGATTTGAACAATTATCCATTACACCTAAACCACCATTAAGAAAGCCTCCCTTAAGGACCCAAAATATTCTTTCCTTTGGTAGCAGGCAAGGGACGCTCAATTGGAGGGGGAAACATCAGATTATGAAATAAATTCAAATAAAATACTCACCTTTGAAAATCAAGTATATCTTCCTAATGAAAATTCCCACAAACAATTGATATCAGATGAATTTCATAGGAAATTGTATGCTACCCACTGAGGATACCAGAAGCTATTTTTTGCCATCAAGAAATCTTAATTTTGGCTTGGATTAAAGAAATATGTCAACAAGTACCGATCCAAATGTTTGGAGTGTCAGTTGGTAAAGGCGGAGCATCAGCATCCTATTGGGCTACTACAACCTTTGCCCATTCTGGAGTGGAAATGGGAGACAATTTCTCTAGACTTCATCACTAGGTTACCTCGCACTAAGAACTAGCATGACTCAATTATGGTGATGGTGGATAGGCTAAGCAAAATAACTCATTTTATACCTGTGAAATCGACTTACAAACCGTGGAAATTGCAGACATATTTATGAAGGAGATTTTATGTCTGCACAGAATACCCAAAGTGGTAATTTCTGATAGGGATGTAAAATTTACATCCACATTTTGGAAAACACTCTTTTCTAGGTTGGGTACCTAGATTCAATTTAGTACTTCCTACCATCCTCATATGGATGGTCAAACATAACGAGTGAATCAAGTTTTGGAGGACATGTTACGAATGTTTCTGATGCAATAACCATAGAAGTGGGAAGATTACCTCCACCTAGTGGAATTTTCTTATAATAATGGGCATCGTGAATCACTAGACATGAGTCCCTTTGAGGTGTTGTATTGAAGAAGGAGCAGGGTGCCCATAGATTGTAATAGTCCAGTCAATAAACTAGCCTTAGCCGTTGGCATGCTAGAAGAAATGGAGGAGACAGTCAAGAAGGTTCGTCAGAATCTAAGAGATCCCCAGGATACACAAAAGATGTATGCAGATAAAAAAACGGACAAACAAAGAATTCTAGTTCGGGGACCACGTATACCAAAGGGTGAAGACCCAAAAAATCTCCTTACAGTGGAGGAGTTGTGCTAAGTTAGCACCCTAGTACTGTGGACATTTTCAAGTCTTAGAACGGATTGGACCGTTGGCATACAAGGTCGTATTACCAAGCCATATCTGGGTCCACAATGTTTTCCATGTTTCCTTGCTAAAAAAATATGTGTACAACCCTTAACATATAATTATCTAGGAAAATATACAGGTAATCAGTTATTAGAACATATGTTGGAAATAATACTGAGAGGGGGGGGTGAATCGGTATTAGCAAATCAGATACTTTTTCATTTTCACACTCAGATTCATATACGTGACTTCAGTTAAGGGTATACTTGTATATACATGACTGTATTAAATGCAACAAGCGTATATGCAGCAATCTTATGATTCAGTTAGCTTATCTTCAGTAAATGCGTCAAAACATTATTAACCACATTAACAGTAAGCAGGTGTAGTAAATCAGTATAGATCATCACACATAAGAAGCACACATGAACACCATGATATAAGGTGGAAACCCAATGTGGGTGAAAACCACCTGCTGCAATTCGTCTCTTTCTTCCTTTAATAAGAAACTTCTTTTACAATGTACTGGTGCAGTCCTTTACCAGCACGCAGGCTACAACCTGCAGAGGGCTACAACCCTCTCTCGTTTTCCAGTTACTTCTGGAAGGGAGCTACAACCCGCTTAGCTCTTGTACTAGCGGATATACTAGTACGTAGGTGCTGACCTACAGAAGGCTGCAACCTTCTTTTCTTCAGGGACCACGTTTCATAAATTTTCAAATTGGATCCATAAGTACAAAACAATCACTGCTGCAATACAATCATCCACTTATACTTGCATCATAAATCTCTAAATCACCCAATACTGAATCACTGAAACTCTGTCATCAAAAACACAAAACGCAAACCAGAGCCCAGAACTTCTGCAACAACCAGTAGAATCAACAACAACCTGAAATACCAAATACGCTACTTCACTATACCAAAACTGTGTGTATACACGCTTTCACCTCATACAACCCGTGTACAGATCTAAAGATAATTACTTGAACCTTCGCTGTTATATCAACCCAATCCAAGCAGCACAAACCGATAACACTAGATCTTCGCACTTCGTTAGACATTCATTCCTTGCTCCCCTTCTTTGCCTAATGATCTTCTCCTTATATAGGTTAGGCTTCTCTCAATACCATGGTCCAAAACCATGTAGAAACAATACCATGAACCAATACTTGAGGTCGTCACTTTGGACCAAATACTATGGACCAAATACCACGGACCAAAACCATGATTTCCAACATGTACGCGCCTTTACTCTTATTAACCCGCATGTATACGCGTACACTCCTTCTGCTTCGCTAACCCGCGTATATACGCCCTTTCTTCATGGTCAACCTGCGTATATCTCTCTATTTACTTGCTGCACTATGATCTATCCTCTGAGTGAGTTGCCATCACCTGTATCATTCCTCTGAGTGAGTTTCCATCAAGGACAACACCTGAATCATAATGCCAACAATCTCCCCCTTTGGACTTGATGGCAACCACCACACCAAGTCACTCTCCCCCTTTGACATCAAGGGTAAAGGGAAGACCAAGATATTCTCTTCCTTGGTATACATTCTGCTGTCCATACTCCCCCTGAGTACCTGCTGAAATCTATGAATGAGCTCCCCCTTTGTATATGCCAAGATATATCAATCCATCCATGCTACCCTGAGCAAATGAAAGATTTAGGACCTGCACTTCATTCAAAATCATGACTATCATTCTTCATATATGATCTGCACCAATACCATTCCTTTGATCAACCAACAGGATGTATCATTTAGCTACATAAGCATCATCACCAACTTCTAAACACATGCCAACAATGCATTGTTTGAAGTATATGCTCCCCCTAAGCCAGTGCCAACCATCTCTTATCATGACCGAACCTTTCCCTGAGTTTGTTCTGCTTCCCTTTCTCCTGATCTCCATATACGCGACTCTGCAGCCTATATACGCAACTTATCTTCATTATATCAGCGTATGCAAGATGGAATACTGAATTTCTTCACTTTCAGTATCCCCTGTGTCTGTTATGTCAGCTAACTGAGTTATGTCACACCTTTCAGTCTCTAATTCTGTCTTCTGTGATGATGTATGGTCCTCTTGTTTTGAACTTTGAAATTTGCTCTTGCATTCCCTTGCTTTATGTCCAAGTTTGTTGCATGAATAACATCTTACATATTTCATGCTCCTTCTATTGCAATCAATTGCTTTGTGTCCATATGCATTGCAGGTAAAACAATATCCTCTAAAGTACCTGGGATGTGATGATCTTTTGTGATGATCTTGAACCATTGTACTTCTACATCTGGCTGCAACATGTCCAATATTATGACATACATAGCATTCAACATTATTCAGTGGAGGAGTAAAAGATTTCCTTTGAAGAATCTCATTCCTTGATTGTTGATGGGGATGACCTCTCAACTCCTTGTTGATCATTTTAGATTTCTCTTTGGAGTTCCTTGCCTCACCTTGTGAACTAGATTCACCTTCAACAGATTCATGAAAGCCAAGACCAGTCTTGATACTAGGGGATATTTGACTACCAAGAATGTCATCCAAAATCTTAGTACTATCTTGAAATCGTAATAATTTATCCTTTTCTTCTAATTTACCTTTTAAGATATTTACCTCAACCTGATGTTGTTCTTCCTTTTTCAGATATTGTTTCCTTAGGTCTTCTTCAGCTTTTCTTCCTTCTTCCACTTGTTGCTTCAATTTGATTACTTCATGTTCAAGAGCTTCTATGTTCTGCTCCTTTGATTTTTCAAGATCTTCTTTTAGAGAGAAGATCTTTGATTCAAGACTCTGAATAGTTATGCTCTGATCTTTTACTATATCCTGCAATTTCTCCCTTACCCTGGTTACTGTCTCCAATTGTTTGTTTAATTTGGTAACTTCTTCAGTTTCTGCATTCTTCTTATCATATGCCATGAGACTTCTAATGTCTTCACTACCATTGAATGAGTCATTACTTTTAACATGGGTATAATAGCTTCTATTACCTTCTTCCAACACCTTTCCTTTGTTATGAGGGCATCTAGCAGCATAGTGACCAACTCTACCACATGAAAAACATTTGAAAGGTAGCTTACCTTTGAATTGTCTAGTTCCCCGTTCAAGATTCTTGACAAAATTTACCTCCTCTTCTTCCTCTGACATGTATCCTGATTCTTTGAATGCAGCTTCTGATGGTCCCTCTTTTCACATCTCAAAAGTAGTTAATATTCCGTGAAGCTGTGACATGGTGATTTTCTGTAGATTCTCCTTTTCTTCTATGGCAGAAACTTTGGAATCAAATTTAGCAGACAGGGATCTCAAAACCTTTTCAACTAAGAAAACTTCCTTAAATTCTTCACCCAAATCCCTCATACAATTTACAATCTCATCCATACGCAAGAAGTAATTAGATATGCTTTCATTACTATGCATCTTAAGATTTTCATACCAAATTCTAAGAGTTTGAAGCTTTGCTCTTTTTACCTGTTCATCTCCTTCATAGCTTAGAATGATTCTGTCCCATATTTCCTTAGCTGATTTGTAATGCATGATCTTCATAAATTCTGATTGTGTCAAACTTCCCAATAAGACAGTAACAGCTTTGGCATTGAGCTCATATTGCTTTTTCTCGGCTGCATCTGTAGGAACTGCTGATGGGAAATTGTATGCACTTTCTACGATTCCCCAAACTTCTGCTCCAAGTGATTGTAGATATGCTATGGTTCTTATCTTCCAGTGGGTAAAGTTGCTCCCATCAAAGACTAGTGGCCTGATATGTGCCTCTTTTTCTGGATTAGCCATTCCGATGGATCTTTTCCTTCAAGCGATCAAGCTTCTTCAAAAGGACCTACTCTGATACCAATTGTTGGAAATAATACTAAGAGGGGGCGGGTGAATCAGTATTAGCAAATCGGATACTTTTTCATTTTTTACACTCAGATTCATATACGTGACTTCAGTTAAGGTTATACGTGTATATACGCGACTGTATTAAATGCAACAAGCGTATATGCAGCAATCTTATGATTCAGTTAGCTTATCTTCAGTAAATGCATCAGAACATTATTAACCACATTAACAGTATACAGGTGTAGTAAAACAGTACAGATCATCACACATAAGAAGCACACATGAACACCATGATATAAGGTGGAAACCCAATGTGGGTGAAAACCACCTGCTGCAATTCGTCTCTTTCTTCCTTTAATAAGAAACTTATTTTACAATTTATTGGTGTAGTCCTTTACCAGCACCCAGGCTACAACTTGCATAGGGCTACAACCCTCTCTCGTTTTCCAGTTAATTATGGAAGGGAGCTACAACCCCCTTACCTCTTATACTAGTGGATATACTAGCACGTAGGTGCTGACCTACAGAAGGTTGCAACCTTCTTTTCTTCAGGGACCATGTTTCATCAATTTTCAGACTGGATCCATAAGTACAAAACAATCACTGCTGCAATACAATCATCCACTTATACTTGCATCATAAATCTCTAAATCACCCAATACTGAATCACTAAAACCCTGTCATCAAAAACACAGAATGCAAACCAGAGCCTAGAACTCTGCAACAACCAGTAGAATCAACAGCAACCTGAAATACCAAATCTCACAATGCATACGCTACTTTCATATACCAAAACCGCGTGTATACGCGCTTTCACCTCATACAACCCGCGTACAGATCTAAAGATAATTACTTGTGCCTTCGCTGTTATATCAACCCAATCCAAGCAGCACAAACCGATAACCAGCAATGCTAGATCTTCGCACTTCGTCAGATGTTCATTCCTTGCTCACCCTCTTTGCCTAATGATATTCTCCTTATATAGGTTAGGCTTCTCTCAATACCATGGTCCAAAACCATGTAGAAACAATACCATGAACCCAATACTTGGGGTCATCACTTTGGACCAAATACTATGGACCAAATACCACGGACCAAAACCATGATTTCCAACATGTACGCGCCTTTACTCTTATTAACCCGCATGTATACGCGTACGCTCCTTCTGCTTTGCTAACCCGCGTATATACGCCCTTTCTTCACGGTCAACCTGCGTATATCTCTCTATTTACCTGCTGCACTATGATCTGTCCTCTGAGTGAGTTGCCATCACCTGTATCATTCCTCTGAGTGAGTTTCCATCAAGGACAACACCTGAATCATAATGCCAACATTTAGATCATTCACTAGATATCCCAAATAGGGAATATCCATTCCCTACCTAGAACCAATCCATATGTGATAAGTAAACATAATTGTAATATGAGGGCCTGACTCTATCATTAGCACAAAAATCCTTAATCTCTCCATACGTAGGTGCCTTCCTTGAGTCTATTTCACATATGATTTATCTTATTTCATAGTAAGTGGCTCAATCCAATCTTATTGCATTCATAATGTGAAGTGGCATAATGTTATTGGTAGCACCAGTTTCAATAAAGCAATTATATAGTACAAATTCTGGAGTCTTGAGAAATATATAAAAAAGAGGGATGTTCGTATGTGGCTTGGTTTGGAATAAAGGATTCACTTTTGTATTATTAATAACAACAACTTATATTCTTGTATTGGTGAATTCTTGGTTTTTGAGAGCTTTGATAAGAATTTTTGTTTGTTCGGGAATCTTGACAACTTCTAAAATGGAAAGGTAATTTAAAGTTTATACAAACCATCCCTTATATTGTAACTCATCCTCATGGTACCCTAAGCTTTGCCTTGAGATGGCATGATAATTTCTTGAGGCGCATTCTTTTGGACTATTTTTTCCCTTCGATCTTTAGTAATATGGCCCATTAGAGCTTTACCATTTGCTTTATTTAGTTATGCTCTAGTTTGAACTATGTTTTCCTGATGCACAAATTCTTTATCTTCTTGTGGTGATTCTTCTTCTTTGAAGAGAATATCAGGTTATCTCCCATTTCCATTGACACAAGAACAAGGTTACTCTCTTGAGTAAGAGATTTAATTTCCTAAGTAGGATCTACTTCTTCAAATTCTTGATCATTTACAGTAAGTGAACTTGGATTCTAATATCTTGGGGGTCTAAGTACCCTTGGTGGTATACTGCCAACATTTTGATTCTTGAGACCATAAATATATGATCCAATGTTTTTTTGTTGTTGTGGCTTCTACTCATTGGCTCATCTTAGTCTAACTATCTTTTTGGGTGTATGCTTCATCATTCTACTTAATTGGGAAATGTCAAAATTAAACTTTGAAGTAAATGCTTCCTCAAAAGTCAAAACATTTCTTACATTGGGAGGAAAGTCATGCAAAATACCCCTTCCAACCATGGTTTCTTGGGCATTGTGAACAATAAGTGGCCTCTTTTATTCTGAAATATTGAGGGAACACATTTCCCTCCAGGCCTTTCCTAAAATGATTTCAAAGTTTGCATTTCTATAGTATAACTTCTTCCTTTGCTTGGTATTTTCTCATAGCTATATATATAATTTCTAATATGGAAATATTTTGCAATATATTTGGAATTAGAAGGAAAGGCATTCATATAAATCATAAATTTCATATGATCATTGGGATGAGATTTTTAGGGAATTAGCTATAAGTTTTTTAAAAATATGAGGCTAAAGTCATTAATATTCTCATCCCTTAGATGTTGGATTTGTGTGAACTAAGTAATGTATGATATCCTACAAGTCAGGCATACTCTCTTATAAAGGAATTTTTATATCATAAAAAGAAGTAATAGAAGCAGTGGATAAAGATAAGTACCAATCATAAGTTGTTCCAACCAAATTCTAAATAAATACTCTTACCATCACATTTTCATGTATAACCTCATGGATGTCACAAATCACCAGAAAATGATCCATGTGTTTATCAGGATCCATGACAACATCTCCACTAAAAATAGGTGAAACATTAGCTGAAATTTAGGAAGGGGGTGTTTGTAACACCCTCCTCCCACATCTACCCAAGCAACTAGCCAGTTGAGTTAAACATGTGATGAGAGGACACTATGATATGAATCGATCTCATAGGTCATTTTAACGAAGTGGAACTGATGGAAATACCCCATACAAACATTAATGATCAACTAAAGGAACCTCAGGAACCAATCCAATGCTTTAGACAACTTCCCTTAGGGTCCCACTGAACTTTTGGACAACTTAAGCCTCAGTCACTCTAATTCTATAGGCATGAGGGTGACCGGAAACTGAAATACACTCTCACAGGCTCGCCTTCCAACAACCAGAGACAAAAATCGCTAGTGCTATGCCAACGAATCTGGGATTCGAGCCACTTTTTTAGGCCCGAAGCATAGGTCACTACCTAGAATTGAATCATCTCTTCAAATCAACAAAATAACATGGAAATTACATTACTAAAGAAATCACTTATTTAATACCTTGACTGGACCCATAGTAGCCATGACATACATTTCGTCAAACATATTGCAAATGTGTAATCTATAGGTGTAATTAATAGTTCTGAGCATAGGGTTGTCATACTTAGCAGAGAATCACTAAGAACCATTGATGGCTCAGCACATCAACTACCATTCCATCCATCATGTCATAGATACATTGATCATTTAGTTATAAGTAAAAACATGATGAGAGGCACACAAGGTTGTTATCATAAAACACAACATAAACAGCATAATAGTAGTAGAAATACTCATGAAACTACAGTCGTATAGACCACATATAATCCATCAAAATGCTCATAGAAATACAAGGAGAAATACCCTTTCATTAATGATGCAAAATCCAAACCTCAAATGGGACTTCCACATTCCGCCCGACCATAGAATGGTTCAGCCAAATCTCTCTTTAGTCGTTCACCCTTGTGCCACATTCCAAGCATGAATGTAGGATCTCATTGAACACATCAATAAAAACTCATCTAGGGCTTCTAGAGGCCATCCAACTCAACCCATCAAATAGTGATTCCACGTCACGATCAGACATCACAAGACCATCATCAGATTAGTATCCATCCAAGCCTTCCAGGGCTTCCATAGTAATTGTTCCAACCAAGGCTTCCAGGATTAGTAACTCAACCTAGAGCTATCCTTGGGCTTCTAGAGCGTTGGTCCAACGAAGGCTTCAAGGACTAGTAACTCAACCCAAGATGTTACTGGGCTTCTAGAGTTTTTTTCCAACCAGGCCCTCTAAGAAATAATAACTCAACCCAAGATAAGGAAACATGAGAACCAACCAAAAACAATAATGAAATTAAACCCAAAATCACCATGGATATCTAGAAAATGACAAGGCTAGGAAATCCACTATTAATCCAGGCAATCCTTCATGCCAATGATAGATCACAACCAAGAAACCACATACATGTGCGATGCATGCAAAAACTAGTGTAGGAAACATACATGCAACGTGGTACTTGCAAACAAATATTATGTAGATGTTGATCTCGATGCCTTCTTGCGCTTTCGTACTCTTTCTTTGCCTTCTTGCTCCAAAAACCAAGTATGCCACACCCACCAAGAGTTCTCCAAGAAAACTCTAAGTCTCCAAGAGTATGAGAGAGAGAAAGAATAGAAGAGAGATCCAAAACTTAACTGGAAAAAGGTTACCAATTGATCCTTCGGAGCCTTTTTATGAATGAGGCCTCTGTTTTCTTCATTTTCCATTATTTTCCTTCATTTTCCTCCTTACGTGCAACTTGTGACCTTTCACCACCTTTTTCTCCTAATTTCCATTATTTTCATAAATAAATGTGCCAAAATTTCCATTTTTCCTTTCCAAACCCTTATCCATCACCTTTGCCAATTTCCTTAGCCATAAACAATCACAAGTGATCCCCATCACTAGGATTATGCCCAACAATCAGTTTGGAATAAGTGTCCCATCATCCATGGTTATTATTTTTCCTTTATTTACTTTTATTACATGGAATTGTCAATAGGGTTGTTACAGTGGTATTCTCCTTGCAAGGAAAGTGGGCTTACTTTGAGACTTATCCTCTGATTTCTTCCTTATAGTCATTTTCTTCTTTATTCTCTCCTTTATTCTCTTATTTCTTCATTCATCTCTTTTTTATTCAATCTTGTCATCATTAGGGGAGAGAAAATAAACACTCTTTCATCTGAGGAAGTATGGACATCATCTATAACTTTCTTACTTTAGCTTCTTATTTTTGACACTTGAAAGGTCTCATATTTCTCCAATTTAACTTTATTGGAGTTTCCTATTTGGGTTTCATGGTGAAATTTCTTCCTACTGAGCTAGAACATTCCATGATATTTCCAACTCTTCTCCTATTTTTGTTGTTTGTAGGAAAATATCATATAATTGATGAAAAATACTTCTTTGTTCATTCAGTCAAGTGAAAATATGATATTGAACTCGGCGTGGATGAGTCATTTATTGGGAAATAAATATTATATTATTTGATTCCCAATATGGTCACCAAAAATGTTGAGATTTTTCCCTGTCAAGAAAAAGTTCAACCTCCTAAGGTGTTGATCTAGATTGGATCAATATATTTTTTTTCACTCATGTCAATGCATTTGGAGTGGAAAACTTCAAGTAATTATCTCATAGGACCAGTTTTACTGGCAGGACCCAGTTTAGCAAACAGGGTCTAAAATCTTCTAGGAGTGTTGTGGGACATCAAACAATGTTTTTTTTGGTTAAAAATTGTTTCTTTAGCACTTCACCATTACATATTATTCTACACATATAGATATTTACAACGGTACAAAAAGCATATCAATCGGACTTTGTATGAAAAAGTTATGCCACTGAGAAGTTGACCTTCCTTGTTTCACACATACAGTTTTGGAGGATGCCATGCCAGGCCCCATTATTCATGGAAAATGGGCAATCCACGTGTTTTTGATGTAAAATACTCTAGAATATTCTATACTGTAACTCTGGCTAAGATTCGATGTACTCAAAATTAACCACTAGTAGGCTATTGGGTTGTGTTATAATTGGGTCACTAGGAGGAAGAGGAATTCCATTTTTTTGAGACCATTTTATTCCATAGTTGAACAAAGATATCCAAGAGAGATACGAGGTAAAGCACACAAGCATGATCTTTGCACTACAGCAGCCCACGGTCCACAAACATTACTTCTTTGTACCTGCAACCATATTTCTAGACAAATAAAGAGAATGAAGTGGCCTCACATTCCAACTAGGTTTTCTCCCAAAAGGGTTTCCCAGAGAGAATATCTTACGTCTTATGTGTGTGTGTGAGCTTATTTTGTTTCTCTCTATTTTTCTTCATAATTTCAATTCGCATGCATGCACTAATTAAAATTAATTCTATAGATCTTAAAGTTTAGTAAAACTCTAATAGTGTAGAAATTCTTCATTTTAATATTTTATTATCAAATATGTTTTGACGAACTGTCTAGTGGAATATCCATGGATGTTTACAGATCAGGACTAGACACATGTCCCTCTACATTTTTAAAGAGATGGTACTCCTCTTTCAATACACAATAATATTTTCAATATATCTAAAGAAACACTATACATTCATAAAATGCACAATGAGTGGACCAGGGGTGGTAAATATGACACTTAACAAAAATAAATGTATCAATATTAATTTATCAATTCCATTCCATTCATCATTGTGAGGTAAACATCATTGAAGTGATCTAATGGAAAAATACAAAAGAATAGTGGTCAAGATATTTAGAGAGCTCAATTTCATTCATTGAATTCATAAAGGGCATAAGAAAACATTGATGATATTCATATTGCTTTAAAATAAGTCTCGGAATCACAAATGAATCGCTTTCCTAAATGGGATCTCGTTGTTAGAGTGTAAAAATAATTTTACAAATTCAAAGTTTTGGAAAATTTAGCTACCTCGATCACTTTTAAAATCTTGATACCTAAATTTGTAAAATTAAACACATTCATCCCATAAAGGGACTAGGACTGGAATTTCATGGACCAATAAATATTAAGGCACTTGAAAGAAAGAAAGAATTGCAGCCACAGATCAACTTAAATGATGTACAAAACAATGAAGAAACTTGGACAACCAAAGATTGGGAAGGAAAATGGGAATTTCTTCAATGGATTTGGATATTCACAAAAAATATGTGGAATGACCTACTCCTTTGAAGTTGAGGAATATGCTCATTTATATGGCTTAAATGATTTCGTTAATCTACTTGATTGATTGTTATTTAAGATTAATGATTTCTTGTAGTGATTTCTTCAATCATTCTTCAATGTATTCCTCCATTGCAGGAACCATTATGTCATGTTTGAAAAGTAAGTCAAATACTTCCTACTCGATATCTTGAGCATCTGCTCATAACAGTGTAGTTATAGCTAATTGGTCTCCAATATAATTAATGAATGTTACTAACCATTTTTTAGTTTCATCTTCTGAGAAATCGATTAAATTGTCAAATTTAGAACCCACTGATGACTTAATAACTTCTCGTTTTTCTTGTAGTACATATTTGGAAACTAGCATAGACTTTGTAACCATTCATGGGCCCTGGAGATCCTTGACAAATTTATGGCGTTAAGAAAGGAATTTCTCCTTTTATCATCAATTTTTTAATAGTTAGCAATAACCTCTTCTAACATTTTTATTCTAGCATACCAACCTGCTTTGATATGCTTAAGACTTTTAGACCCCAAAAGACTTTTTTGTGGCCTTTGGAATTTGTTGAATGAGCTAATTTTATGCATGAAAGTTGAAAATTAATTATAAAAAAAGAGTCGGTTATTTTGAAGTTCATTTTTATGATACTCAACAAATGAGTCAATTCTCCATGCCAACTTTCTTAATTGTTAAGCGATTTCCCATAGATCCTCAATAATTTCCATTCTTTTATTCATATTATTACCATATAAGACTTGGTTCCACTCATAAGATGTGTTTCTTTTCATATTCGTAGGGGTGTGTTTTGTGTATTGATCCCAGCCTTAGGTTCTTTGATAGCCAAAGAAGTCATGAATAGAGGAGTTGGATTGAGAGCTTCTTCAAGCTCATTTATTCTCTTTTTTAGTCTCATATTTTCCACCTCTTGTTCCATATAGGGTATGTCAGAGCTTCACCAATATTTTGGTGTAGATTTAGGAGTCTAGTAGCTCCTACTTCAAATATAGCCACTTCTACTCTTGATTTATTAATGACCCTTCTATTTTGAACCTTTTCTATTTCGACACTTGGCTTCTTATTTCTCCTATCATAGTGTGCATCTTGCATAGTCTCTAGATGGTCATCAAAGGTGACCAATTCCTCTCTAATTATTTAATCATTCTCTAGGTTTCATCCAAGAAAGATGCAACCCAATCAAGTAGTGTGGTGCTATCAATTTCCATGTCATTCATCTCCTCCATAGGTTAATCCTTAGAATTTTTACTCTTTAATGATTCAAGTGTGTGTGATATTTCTAAGATCACATTGGGAAGTGGATATTCCCCATATCCTCTATCTAAGGGCCTATCGTTACTTATTCTTCCAATCATATTGGTGTCCTTACTTTTGGGACTTGATTATAAACTCGGGTGAGCCCGAGGTGAACAATATAGAAGGGTTTTTGTAGGGTTTTTCATTCTTTCTCTTTTTATTCCTCTTAAAGCAATGTTGGTTTCTTCAATAACTTCTTTAATAGGGGTAGGTGTTTCTTTTTCTCTTAATGGGCCGATGTGACCTTCTTCAATTTCTTTAGTAATTCTTGTAAACAAATTTTCATATATGACTATAATGAGGTGCCTTGAAAATATACCCTCTTAGTTAAATCCTTGAATTGCATCTCCTTTAGTTAAATTGAAAAGATTTAATGATTCATAAAATTACATAAGGTGGGTCACATTTCTCATAGTTAATTCTACGAAGCACATTTCCAATAAAAACTTTGGAAGCAATAGGGGTTTCTCATGGAATTGTTAGATTCGAACTAGGATGTTTTGTTTCCTCTCTTGATCTAGCCCCTTTCCCCAAAGAAACTCATGTGCTTCGTTTGAGATCATGTTGGGTTCTCACCCAATCACTAGATAATTAAATTCTCTAACAAAAGAATCTTGCACTTGACAAAAATGAAAAGGGGCCTTAAGCTTCCATAACATTTGTTACTAGAACCACACTTTATTTATATCTAGATTCAAAATATTTTTATGAGGTAGGTCGTGGAAGGTATGAAAGGAGACCAAGGGTATGACCAAATAGGTCGACATGAATAATTTGTGAGATAAGCTAGCTGGAAGGATAATTCGCTAGAAATGAGATCTTCCCAATAAAAAAGAACATCTCTTTTGAAATAATAACATAATGCATAGAGAAGCAACATAGGGATAGTTTGAGGTAGTTTCTTCCCCCATTATTCGAGAAAAAAGATAGGAAAAATATTTGAGGTGCTCAACAAATATTGAAATATCTAGGAAAGAAATATCATAAGGAACTTATATAGAAGACATTGTGAACTTTTGAATGAGTCCATCGACTTCAGAGTCCAAGAAAGGATCAAATTCTAATAATTTGAGTAACTTTGTTAGTTATGGAAGCTTGAGGAAATTTATAAAACCTTTTGGAGTTAAAGGGATGGGGTTCTTCTTGATTCCAAGCTTGATATTTCTAGTCTTTGGATCAAAATTCCACGTGCACAAATAAATCATTTATTTGAAATCAAAACTGCTAAGGCACACTACGGACATAAAATCATAGATTCACAATTATTATCTCCAAATCTATTAAGTTCATGGAGTCTACCTCTAAAATGCTTAGATTTTGATTCTCATCTTAACTTGCATTGTAGTCCTCTTTCAATAATGGGGAAATAGTTAAATCTCAATGCATTAAATTCCTCTAACATATGAATTATGTATAATGTCACTATTGTCATATTATCATAATCATATGAGCTTATAAAACTATTAACGTCATTATTATGTCACTAGCTTCACCCAGTGACATACCGTGATCACATTGCGAGGTTAGTTTTGTTGTACAACAAGAATATGGAGAAAAATTGTAACTCTAAATATTTGGTTGACGTATGTTTGATGCCACCCCTAGGGCCTCAAATCCCGAGACCATACATTAGCCATCCTTTCTGATTGTGTCCCCATCATCATTACATCTAGTTGTCTCATTCAAATTATTATCTTTCACCATTATTTTATCCAAGTGTAAGGCAAAACACACATATAAGTATCAAGTTCATCATGGTCAAAATGATTAAGTGTAAACATGTATTCTTCTAGTTTCAGAAATGTGTTTAAAGAAAGCACATTTTCATATGCAATAACAAGTTACTATTGTGGGGAGTGATCCCCACATTTTATACATTAAGCTCCAGTAGATTCATATAAAGATCTATAATGATCTTTATGGCGATTACGATTTCTAAAAATAACATATTTAGTAAAATAAAAAGATATATATATTTTCACGTTGTGACTGCCTTTCTATGTGTATTTATCTAAAAAATAATATTATAATAAATTATAATGGTATTAATAATAGTATAAATAAAATAAAATTATAATGTTATAATAAAATATAAAAAGGTTAATAATTTGCATATTGAATATTAAAATTTAATTTTATTTATACTTACGCAAAACATTTGTAAATAAGTATCTAACATATAATTAAAATACGTAATATTGGGTTTAAAAAACACATTCTTAACACATAATAAATAAATTTATAATTTTTATTTATAATAATATATAATACTAAGAATTACTGTCTTATATTTAAAAAATAATTATAATAAAACTATATTTTTCCATAAAATATTTCAAAATTTAAAATATTATTAATAAAAACAATAAAAGAAATTTTAGATGTTTTTAAATGTAATTATGTTTCAGTAAAGTTTATGGAAAGATAGGACAACCCTTTGTTTAATGATATCAGTATGAAGAGAAACATGGGAAAATAAAGCACGATATCTTTTTTCTATTTGTTATAAGAAAATATATCAGAGATGGTCTTAAAATATTATTAATAAAAACAATAAAAGAAATTTTAGATGTTTTTAAATGTAATTATGTTTCAGTAAAGTTTATGGAAAGATAGGACAACCCTTTGTTTAATGATATCAGTATGAAGAGAAACATGGGAAAATAAAGCATGATATCTTTTTTCTATTTGTTATAACAAAATATATGAGAGATGATTAAAGTGATATATATATATTTTTGCCATGCATTTATAACCTATAATCCAAATAAATATGGGGTGAGATAATTTTTAATTTTGTGCATAAGATGTTTATATTTTTTGACGGAAAATATTATTATTGTTGATGTCCACGGAAGGGCATGAGTTATATATATCTATATATATACCACATCTTAAATGCATGAGTAGATTTACGTACCATATTTATGTATGAAGAATTAACAATATTTCAAATTGATATTATAACCAAAAAAATAAAGTTTAAAATATAATATGTATAAATTTAAATTTAAATAAAAATATTAAAAATGGAATAAATACAAATTAGTTTTTTATTTGGAATTTGACTTGTCATAAAATAGAGTAATGATTATTTCTTTCCTCCCCTTTATATTACTAAAATATATGTAAGTGATGCTTAAAGATATGAAATATTATAAAAATGTTCTAAGTACACTTTAAAAACAAATTATATATGAATTGAAAAATAGCAATGTGTTTTTATCAATTACATGTGGCATTGCAATAATGTAGATGAAACTTAATAACAACTTAAGATAATTTTTTGATCTCTTGGTGGAAGTTTGAATAAACAATTTTAACTTTTCACAATATATTTTTCAAAACATGTGCTTTTAACAATTGCATGTGACATTTCAATAATGTTGATGAAACTCAATAACATATTAATATAATTTTGTGATTTCTCTAATTGGAAGTTTGAACAAACACTTTTAGCTCTTCACAATAGATTTTTGAAAAAAAAACACATGGTGGCAGTGTGCAAAAAACAAGGGCAGTGACATTGCCACCACGTGGCTCTTATTATTATAATAATATCATTTTTGAAACAAATTGAAATTGAAATTGAAATATAAAATATAAAATTTTAAAAAGTAATAAGTATTTGAAATAATATAATGAATAAGGAAATGGATTTCTTGTGTAGTAATTATATATAATGAATAAGGATAATTAGAATTCTTTTATAGAGGATGATATCTTTTTTTTGAAAGATATTAATTTGGAGTTAAGCACCTCACTAATGGGAAAGTGAAGGATATTGAAGGTTATCAAAATGAAAATTTTAAAATTGGATGGTTTTTCCTCATCCCTCACATATGGATTTTGTAACGAAGAAAGGATTTCCTAAGCCTTGGACATAGAGCCTTATTATGGTTAGCTTTGAAAGTGGTAATAAAATCATTCTCTCTAATTACAAAATTATTATGATCAACCACATTTTAGCCAACTTGTATAGACTTATTTTGGAAAATAAAATTATCCTATGGCTTGAAAGCCATGGTAAAAGAGATAAAGGCCAAGTTGGGTTTCAGAGGCATCATTCAAACATTGACTGTCTTGCTACTCTCAAGATCATTGCAAAGGAATGCTACAATAATAAGATTGATCCCTTTTGTTTTTTTGTGGACTTTAGAAAATCTTTTGACATTATTTATAAGACAAAGCTATGGAAGAGGTTGGAGAAGTTAATGGTTCATCCTGAGTTGAGGGTTTTTTTTTTTTAATGAAACATGTAGTTTATATTAATCCAGTTGGAAAATAGGCAAATGTTATTACATTCAATTATTATTCTTCTTCACTAGCATTCAAAAATTGTTCGGAAAATGTTGGGATGGGGTCCCCTGGGTCAGGTTTAGGGTTAAAACAAAACAATTTTTTATATATTTTTGTAAGTAATGTAAAGTCTTTGCGATTTGTGGATTCGGAGCGCATAGATGATTAGGAGTCAAAGGGGTTTTAGCCCCTTGTTTATGTAAAAAGTTTGAGTTGGTTTTGAGATCCACCCATGGACCGCAAACCATGGGCATGTATGTAAAAGGCTATAAATAGGTGTGTCTTAGAGAGTGTAAGGAAGGTCTATGTGGAAAACATATGGATTCTTAGAAGTAATAGCACAGAGAAGTGGGTCAAATAGGAGAGAAAGTCTCTGTAGATGAGTGCACATAGGCCTAGGTATAGTCTGCAGCTAAGTGCGTGGACCCCCTACAGCTGAGTGCACAAGGTATTTTTGAGTTTGTAAATATGAATTGAAGATAAATAAATAAAGTTACCAAAGAAATCTTGTATATAGTTTTTTTATCTCTATTTACTTATATTTACGATATATATTGTGGATGAATAATGTGTTTATGAAATATTGATCTAATGATGCGTGATTCTTTCAAATAAGTCTTAATAGATGTATGCAATGCATGTTAAGTACTTTCACGAAGACTGTGATGAATTGTGTTATGTGTACTAAAAAACTTAAGTAGATCTGTGCAACACTAATTTAGGATTGTTCTCTAATGTGTGTAAGTGGATAAATCAACTATTAAGGGTTCGCAAAGGTTGATCCTACACCTTCGCGAAGGTCTGAAGGTTGTTCAATTAGAGTTGTAGTACCGAGCCCTAAGTGCTAATTGATTTGTGCGAAGGCAGATCTAAGGTGCTAAAAGACATCATACTCATCTCTGGATGCAAAAACCTAGTTCTTGCATTCCCCCATACTGCTTCGGGTGAGACTGCAGCATCTACTCTGAAGGTTGTTTCCGAAAGGGCCATTAGTGTAGGGATTTTTTGGTTTGCGCAAATAACTCTTAACTTGGGTCAAGACCCCCTAATCCAATAAATGGTTCTGTTGTCGGGACCAATATATGCTTGAAGGAGAAGTGTGATGTCGCATCACTAGAATCCGACCAAGAAAGAAATTGAAAAGTGGTTGGATTAGAAGATTCATAAGTTCGTAGCACAAGAAAAAAAGAATATGTGCCTATCAAAAGAAGAGTGGTTGAATAGGTATTTGTATACAAAGGTACACAAAATCTTCTTCTGCACTTTCCCATTGAATTGTATGAGTGGGTAGTGAAATTTACAGCTAGCCAAGCAAGGTGGAAGCTTGATAACCTTATAGTGTGGACACCTAAATTAGTGCAATGATTAGAAGCCTCTGAAAATCAGATCACGTGGGTTGTTTATCATTGGCTCGATTGGATTATAGGATGATTTGTTACAAAATTCATAGGCGATACCTCATTCAACTACAGTGAAGCAGAGGGATGATTTTTCAAAGGATTGCGATGTAATTATTTAAGGTCTTTGAATACCTGGATTAAAATGATTTTATGTGAAAAATGGGTTATGACATTGCCTTGATGTTTGAAGCTACATGAAGTGGGAAACTCTTTAGAGATCGAGAGAGATCAAGTCCTGAATATAGCATGTTGATCGGTCCTCCTTTGATTGGCGATGAGGGAGAAGTATAAGCTTCACCGTAGAGTGTTGTCCAACTAATAACACAGGGTTTTCCATGGACCCATCATCCATCCACTCCACCTCCACCTCTACCTCCACCGCATACACATTTGGCCACACCACCAGCACCGGCACCACCATTCAACATGTCGAACACAATGAAGCTCCTAATTTTCAAGGGCATAGGGAATGAATATACATAGAAGCTCTGGTTTGTTGTGAATGTTGTGTGGATAGTGCAGTAGATTATTGATGGCAATATAAAGAAGGCACAGTTGGTTACCTCTCTATAGGATCGTGCGCTGACTTGGTATATTAAGTAATGCTGTGATAATCCTCTAGCATAGCTAGCAAAGAATAAGGCTACTTTAAACAAAGAGTTTAGTAAGCCTAAGTCTGACTTGCAGTGAGTAGTTGGATTTAAGGAAATCATGATGAGGGTTGATGAGACACCTTGGGGATTAGATCAAAGGTTGAAATGTGTGATATGAGAAGCTAACATGCATCTCACTGATGGTCAGCATCGCGAGTGGTTTATAACTTCACTTCTGCCTCACCTGAGGATTTCTCTATCACAATAGAAGATAGGAACTCAGGCAGAAGCCCTGGAAATCATGATGAGGTTACATGCGACACCCATTCAGGATGTGACCCTAGTAGTACATCAGATTCACTCTCATTTACAGAATCTCTGCTTAGAATTGCAGAACTTGAAGAAATACAAGGAGGCTAAACTAGAGGTGTGTGCAGAAGTCTGGTGTTTGAAGTTTAAAATCCAAGGGCATGATAAAGACCACTATCCCATATTCGCGAATTATATTATAGGAGGGGGACCAATTCCCTTGAGGCCAGAAGCTCCAGCAGGACCGAGCATGGAGGTTGTGCTATGGTGCACTATTTTTCAGGTTGCTTGACAACATGAAACGAATAATTTCCATTTGCTTAAAAAAATCATCTATACGCCACAACAATTGTTCTATAAATTCTAGAATTTAGTGGGTCATGATGAGCACCATTGTCACAGCTATGAGTTGATGATGGAAAGAACACCTACATATTGGATGCAAGAAGAAACTCATCCTCCATAGCAGGGTTTTGGAGGAGCACGCGAGGATATCAGGGATGAGGATGAGGCTGAGGAGTAGAAGGACCTGGTAGAGGCTAGGGTAGGTTATCTGTTACAATTGCAGGACACCAGGGCACTACGCATGAGAGTGTCAAAATCACACACGCCCGTCATGTCAATATTGTAGCCATTTTGACCACACTATAGAAGAATGCTCGGTGTTGATAGCTAAGATGTAGAAGAAGAAGGAGCAGCCTCAGTAATCTACATAGAACTTACAAATGATGAGAGATGAGCCCCACGAGGAAGATCAGAGCATGAATATAGTGCTGAGGAGTAGAACAACTATGGGTGATGATAAAGGTAAACAACTTGAAGAGGATGGATGGGTCCTTAAGGCCCCAGAGAAGGAAGTGGGTTTTGATTTGAATCATGCAAAGGAAATATTTATGGAGGTCAAGGAAAGCTTCACTGAGGCATCCACCTCAGGAAGTGAAGACAGGGTGCAAAACACCAACGTGCTTGCAGAGGTTGACTGCTCTCTTCTTACTATGTTTTTGTAGACATGCATAAAATTGTTACACGATAGAAAATTTATGGAAAGCTTTCAAGAGTTAATAAACAAATGCACTAACAAAGGGAAGGTCCTTGATGGACACTGGGTGGTCAGAAAAATTGGCAAGCATAAGGCAAGAACATGGCGCGAGATGAGGCTCACTACACAAATAGGAGATTATGAGATCTGGGGTTCGATGTGAACGTACTACCAAGGAAAACATGGGAAAGAATGGGGAGACATGCACTACTGTGGTCTCTGATTCAACTCAGAATGGTGAAACAGTAGAAGATCATCCCCATGGGATGATTATATGGAGTAACAGCTGATATAGAAGGTGCGCACAAGATGGTGAATTTTGAGGTGATAGAGGTTGTTGATGACAACAATCCCTATCCCGTGCTCCTGGGAATTGACTAGGCCATTGACATGAATGGGGTCATCAACTTGAAGAAGAGGACAATATCATTTGAAAGGAAATCGCTTCGGTTTGTAGTACCTTTGGACCCTGCATAAGGGGCGTGCTATATTGAACCAGTCTACAACTATGAAGAAAGTGACAATGAACTGGATCATATCGACAAAATAATAGTGCAATCATTGGCAGAATCATTTGCATGAAGTATCCACGATGTGATGCAGTATGATGACAAAATCATTATGTTGTGTTTCATCAAAGGTAAGGAACATGCCTTATTATGATGGTTTAACTAACGTGGATAAGTTCCTAGAAGAATTTGAGTGAGAAGTCCCTAAGTTTACCGCTTCCAAGCATTAGATTTGGCACTGCGCACTACATCCAGACGATCATGGGGTACACACAAGGATAGCTTTGATGGATGGCAAGATTATAGAAGAATGATGAGGCTAATATTTGGGCATCCTAACACTAGATTGACTGAGAAATATAGTGGGAAGGATGATCCATGCGACCACTTAGAAAAATGGACCAAAGCGTGGGGGACAGAACCACAGACGGAGTGGGTACACTTATTTATCCATACTTTGGATACCATTCCCATGAACTGATATTTGGAAATGGAGCTCTTCCATGGCACTGCGGAGTGGGTATATTGAGGGAAGGATCCTTATTGACCTTCAGTTTTCAAGATGGCTTCACAAGAATCGATGAAGCCCTGTAGGAGATTAAGGCAATTATCTTCAGAATGCTGCAAGAACCTATGGAGTGGGTCCAACCAAATTGGAGCACCAAGCTATGCCATGTGCTAGAATATTATAATATGACCGCTGAAGAGGTGGATGAAGATCCAAGAAGTATTAACATTCCAGAGGTAGAATGGCATCCCGAAGTCGGGGGCCCGCTAATAGACAACCAAGACATCACCACACCATTGAAGACAAAGCAGGTAAACATTTGTACTAAAGCAGAACCAAAGTTTGCAAAGGTTCGAGATTATTGGGATGATGCTATTGCGGATAAAGTTTCTAAGTTAGTCCGCGAATATCAGGATTTGTTCCCTACCAAGTTTTCAAATTTCAAGGCCATAGTAGGAGATTTAGGTGTTATGAAAATTGTTGTGAAGGTGAACGTGAATCCTGTTAAACAAAGGCTGTATCACCTTAATCCTAAATGCAAGGAAAAGGTTCTCCTAGAGTTGGATAAGATACTAGAAGCAAGTATCATAGAACTAGTTGAGGAATCTAATTGGGTGAGCCCGATGGTGGTTCAAGAGAAGAATAAGAAGGGTGAGATAAATATTTGCGTAGATCTGCAGAAGCTTAATGACGGGTGTGTCAATGATCCATTCTCGACGTCGTTCACTGATGAAGTATTAGACAATGTTGGAGGGCAGTAAGCCTACTCTTTCACTAACAAGATCTCTGGATATCATCATATTAAGATGGCACCTGAGGATAGGAGCAAAAAACCCTTCGCGACGGAGTGGGGTTATTTCCAATACACTGTAATGCCATTTGGACTCAAGAATACACCTGCAATATTTTCTCGTATAGACATCATAGCATTCAAGAAGTTCATTCATAAGTTCTTGAAAGTGTACTTTGATGACTGGACAGTGTTAAGATTAGTAAAGCACAATGTAGCAAGTCTGTGCTTGATGTTGGATATGCATCGCAGATACTAGATCACGCCGTATCTGAATAAATGCATCTTATGTGTTCCCTTTGGAATCTTGTTGGGTCACGTGCCATGCAAGAAAGGGTTGATGGTGGAACCTGCAAAGATTATGGTGATAGTGAATTTGGAGGCTCTAAGGAATGTTAAGCAGTTGCACGCGATGTTGGGACATACGGGATATTATAGAAAATTTATCAAAGCATATGCTTAGATTACCATGCCTATGGAGAAACTACTGAAGAAGGACACAACATTCTTCTAGGACGAAGAATGTCAGCATAACATAGATGTTTTGAAAGAAAAATGGTCACTATGATGATCTTGGTATTCTCGGATTGGAAGAAGGAGTTTCACATACACATGGATGCCTCTTGCATTGTGTTGGGTGCAGTGTTAATGCAAGATGGTGAAGGAGGAATGGTCCATCCTATAGCCTTTGCGAGTAGGAAATTATCGAAGGCTGTGAAGAATTGCTCAAAAACTGAGTGCAAATGACTAGTTATGGTGTACGTGCTGCAGAAATTTAGGCACTATATGTTAGGAGGAAATTTCAAGATGTATATAGATCATTCTACCTTGAAATACCTTGTCAATAAGATTGTGTTGGGGGGGATATCTGCAAATGGTTGATACTATTCCAGGAGTATGAATTTGAAGTAATGATGAAGCCAGGGAGGTTAAATGTAGGGCCTAACCATATGTCACGGATCGAAATGGGAGAGGAGCACAATAATCTGGAGGAAGGGTTGCTAGATGCACAACTCTTTGCAGTGCACGTAGAAGGTAACCATTCTGTACATATCATTCATTTCTTGACTACGGGGATGGCACCGGAAGGGTTTACAAGTAAGCAAAAGAAGGAACTCGTAGTGTGTGTAACATACTTTTCAGTGATTGTGGGACATTTATATAAGATGGGTGTTGATGAAATATTGCAAGGGTATGTGCCAGATTTTGAGAGAGATAGGATTCTTGTTGAAGCTCATGGAGGGGCTTTGGGAGGACATTATGTAGGAAAGGTGACTATGCAGATGATTTTACGCATGGTTCTATGGTGGAAAACATTGCACAAGGATTCCAAAGTGTATTGTGAGGCATGTGATGCATGTCAGAGAACTGGTAGACCATCATGAAGGGATGAATTTCCTATCATTGCAGCCATTTAAAAAATGGTTGATTATTTTGTTGGGCCCATTCATCCCCCAGGGAAGAAAACTAGTGCATGCTATATCATCACTGCAATAGAATATCCAACCAAATGGTCAGAGGCACAATGAGTTAAGGATTGTAGAGGGGCTACAACAAGAAAGTTTTGGTTTGAGTATGTCTTAACCACATTTGGATACCCGAAAGTGTTGATGAGTGACATAGGTACGCACTTTTTGAATGAAATGATCAACGCATTGACAAAAGAATTCCAAGTCTACCATTAGAAGAGTAAACCGTGTCACCCACAGGCCAATGGAACTGTTGAGGCCTTCAAAAAGATTTTGGAGAATGTGCTAATAAAGATCTGAGTTGCGCAGTGAAATGATTGGGATGTGCATGTACGTTTAGTACTATGGGCTTATAAGAATACTTGCAAGAAGCTGATAGGACAAACATCATTGAGATTGGTATATGGTGTCGAAGTTGTAATGCCTTGGAGTATATTGAGCCTAGTCTTCTTATAGTAGCTCTCATAGGTATGGCAGATCGTGAAGCTTTGGAGGAACGGCTCACACAACTAATGGAGCTTGAAGAGGATCGATTCTTGGTAGGACTCCATCAGCAAGTACAAAAGGAACATGAAAACTCATGGCACAATCAATACATCAAGCTTCGCACGTTCAAGGTAAATGATCTTGTCCTATTATATGATATTAAAGTCACTAAGTTTCCGAGGGGAATTTCAAATTAATTTGCTAGAGCCATATATTATCAAAGAGATTATAGATGGAGGTGTAGTTCAGCTCCCGACGCTGAATGGAGAACCTTTTTCGGGAAGAGTGAATGGGAGCCAATTGAAGCTGTATACAGGGTATCCTGTGCAATGAATATATGGCAGCAGGACAGTCTTAGTGCTCCAGGCAGTTGCAAGGCAGTGCAGGACTATAAACTACACTGCCAGGCTTGGAGGACTATACAGCAGGCGGGATGTGCGGAAGATAATAAAGATGAAATATAGGGAGTTGCTCGCAGGAAGCTGCGCCATGGAGGGAGGTGTCGTATAGCACAACAGAAAAGTGACATTTGGTGTCACTATTCATGACTTCATAGCCAGAAGACAGTTAAGAAGAGCGGGTTGGAGGCATTTAGGGCAAAAATATTTGAAGATATGACACCAAAACATCATTAATTTTCCGAATTTGGGGGGAACGGTTGGATTTGAATTTAGAAACCCTTATAAATTATGTGTGTCGGTTCAATAGAGAAAACCTTGTGCCCTTAGAGTTGTTTTCGAGACTTTTTTCTATCACCTATGAATTAATCATATTGGGTGGATTTAGTCATGAGCCCTGCATTTTCTAAGTTGTCTAAGTTGAATTAGAATTTCATTCTCGAAAAAATTCTTGGACCAAGCCCTGTAGAAACCGTGAGTACTAATGACAATGTTTCCTCTGAAGGAGCTGCCCCAGAAGTTGTGAGTATGGAAACTCTGGCTCCCATGCCTACGGCATTGAGGTCGCCTAGGCTTAATCCTACCCTTGCCAGAGAAACCCAAACAATTAAACCAAAGAAGGATAAACAAAAAAAGTGAGTTCCAGTGCATGAATCACCAAGAAATCATTCCACAAGACAAGCCAAACAAAAGAAAGATAGTAACTTGAGAAGGTAGTTGACTTGGAGGCAAAAGAAGGAAAGGGTATAGAAGGTATAGATGCTGATGGAGTGGAGCCCATCACGAAGCTACTTGACTATATCCCTCTGCAGAAGGGAAAGGTGAAGGTCAGAAAGGACTCAAATACAGAGAAGTTTACCATTTCTACACCCCTGCTACTTGAGAAAGTTCCCTTTGAAGGTCCATGGCTTGCGCAAATCCCACTGCTAAAAATGGAGGATTGGAACCTTGCAGATCATGTTAAGTTTCCACACTTAGCAAGAGATAAGTACATGAAGCGCATCTACTATGTGGAGTCGAGCATTACTGCATTAGAGATGGCGGAATGGATCCACGGTGTGGAGAACTAAGGGTTACTTAATCTGTTGTGGGTGCCTCATTATCACCGCACCCCTATCAACACAATTTGTATGCGCCAGCTCCTCACTTTGGTGCACAATGGTTGTTTATGGCTAGGAGGGCCTATTGCTGTCACTGACATGCTCATTCACAAGATTATGCACCTGCCATATGAGGGTCTAAACCTGGCGAAGGAGTTTGGCGGAAAGATGGGGGAAAAGGACCTTGCAGAAAGGATGAAGAGAGATTTTGGCCTCGTTAAGAAGCTGCGAGGGTATTCCATCCTCTCATTAACAGACCTAACATTTCAATTTGCCACCCAAAGTTTAGCAGGGAAGGTAATGAGAAAGTGTCGCGGGGATGAAGTTACGGTTCCTGTAGTCTCCCTAGTTTCTTAGTGCACGAAAGGCATATAGTCCAACTAGTCTAGGTACCTGTGCCAGGAATTTCTCATGAATTGTTGCAAGGCTCAGGATGAAACCAAGTTGTCTCATTACACTTGGTTATTGCTATCTATTGTGTTGGTTGCATGGGAACTGCTAGAGGATAGTGAGTTTACTACACTTGAAGAATGATTACCAGAAGCAGTTTTGTTTGCTTCCTTATGGGATACAAAGGAACCCATGTGGATCATAGAGATGAAGATCTTTTGGGTCCTTATGGAAGCAAATATCTGCATGGCTATTAACCCACATCTAAGGTTGTACCTAACCTTGTACATGTAGTTGTTAGCCTATGCAACATTCAAGGATGACTTCCACAGAGTTTACATTCAAGTGCAGAAGGATCCACAGTAGAAATGGCGTGAGTTTCCATATTTGATGATGGAGACAAATGTGTAGGAGGTGATCGTGCGATGGCCAGTAGAGTGGCGCACCCCCTCAGATTTATATGTTGGTACAAGCAAGGGTGCGGGAAGTTCTGTAGCACAGAAGAGAAAAGAGGGAGTTAAGCAAGCTGCACACACACTTGCAGAGCAGAAAAAGAAGGAAGCAACAGAGAAGGCTCGCATGGAACTAGAGCATGCTACCAAGGATCCGACACAACAGGAGTAGTGTGATTCATAAAGAAGTGGCAAGTCAGCTTCTCCAGACATAGAAACAAAAGAGCTTACAAAACAAGGTGGCGGAGGTGAGGAATGGAAGTGCACCCCCTTCATTTTGACAAGGCACAAATTGGAGCAGTAAGCTGGATTGAGGAAAAAGTAGAAAGTCTAGAAACATAGGTTAATCCCATGGTGCTCATAGAAAGCGATCTTGATGAGATCGATGATAAAGTTTAGGACACCACAACAAAAGTACTGCAGCAGTTTGAGTAGTTGTACCTGCAAAATTTTGGAGGAGCACAGAAGGATCTCCAAGAGTTTGAGCTCCAAGAAACCAGGATCCAAGAAGATGTCGAGAAGGCGAGTGGCACACAAGATATCTTTGCAAGGGGTAACAGTACAGTCATGGAGATTGTTCTGTGGCTACAAGATGTGTGAGTCTTCCCCTTTCCTGAAGGTTCATTCTGCATAGACACCGAGAAACAGCACACCCTCCTTGACCAGGTCACAAAAATGGGCTTAAACTTTCCGTGATCTCACTAGAGTCACTGCATGCATTACTGCAGGGAGTTGTAGAAGAGCTTCACGTCAAGGAACAATGAGCACTCAGTGCTGTCAGCAAAATCAAATTCAATAATCAACAGTTGTTCACTGAAAAGACGCACGTTCTGAAAGAGAAGGAGATGCTCCAGGTGCATAGTTCATGACTGCAATTAGCAGTCATAGAGGCATGCAAGGCAATGCCTAAGCTTCATATCCACAAGGACGCACAACCAAAAGCAAACATTATAAAAATAATTGCCAGTGTTAACCGCGTTCAGTTTGAACTCAACATGAAGATCACCAAGATGCAATTAAGGTTGCATCCCATGACTCCATCGAAGGTCTGTGAGTAGCACAGAGCTGCGATCAAGGAAGGAATGACCACTCTGGTTGCCACAGTTGCATACTGCACAATATTATTTGGGAAAGACATGGAGTTAGTAACAAATCTAGAGGAGGAACTAAACCTGTAGACATTGAATATGGAAAGAAGGGAGTTGCAACGACATTATGATGAGGTCAGGGAAACCATGTGCTCCATTGCAACAGTGAAATGCCTAGGCAAATTACGGGAAGGAAAGAAGCTCCTTGCACAGGTAGAGGAAGCACAGTAAAAGGAGGCCTTGCTTAAGGCCATGTTGTAGCCATGGTTGGAAGAGGCTTATCAAGTCACAACCACCATCTAGGACAATCTTAAAGGCTTGCAGCAGACACAACAGACAATGTGGCTGGCCGCAGAATGCCCAGCTACAAAAAAGTTAGTGGAGGAATTCAAACAGGTAGCTACGTAGAGCGTTATTGAAGTCACTGTGATCTAGGTAGAGTTGAGGGATCTTTGCAGCAAGATCGTAGCGCCAACTGAGTAACTCGAGGGCGAGTCATGACCTTTGTGTTGGGGGCCTGTTGGATGGGGTCCCCTGGGTCAGTTTTGGGGTTAAAACCACCCAAGTTTTGATATATTTTTGTAAGTAATGTAAACTCTCCACGATTTGTGATGCAGAGCACGAAGATGATTAGGAGTCAAAGGGGTTTTATCCCCTTGTTTATGTCAAAGTTTGAGTCAGTTTTGAGATGGATTATATGTAAAAGGCTATAAATAGGTGTGTCTTAGAGAGTCTAAGGCAAGTTTATGTGGATAAAGGATTGAGTCTTAGAAGTAATAGCATAGAGAAGTGGGTCAAATAGGAGAGAAAGGCTCTGTAGATAAGTCCACAGAGGCCTAGATATAGTCCACAACTGAGTGTGTGGACCCCGTGCAGCTGAGTGCATAGGGTAGCTTTGAGTCTGTAAAGCTGAGTTGAAGATAAATAAAGAAAGTTATAGAAGAAATCATATGTATATTTGTTTATCTTTGTTTACGTATGTTTACAATATATACTATGGATGAATAATGAGTTTATGAAATATTGATGTAATGATGTGCAATACTTTTGAATAATTCTTAATAGATGTACGCAATGCATGTTAAGTACTTTCGTGAAGACTATGATGAACTGTGATATGTTTACTAAATAACTTATGTAGATCTATGCAACACTAATTTAGGGTTGTTCTCTAATGCATGTAAGTGGATAAATCAATTGTTAGGGGTCCGCAAAGGCTTATCGTAGACCTTTGCAAAGGTGTGAAGGATGTTCAAGTAGAGTTGCAGCACCAAGCCCTAAGGGCTTATTGATCTATGTGAAGGAAGATCTGAGGAACTAAAAGACATCACACTCGTCTATGGATCAAGAAACTTGGTTCTTGCATCCGCCCATACTGCTTCGAGTGAGGCCGTAGCCTGCACTACGCGGGTTGTTGCCGAAAGGGCTAGTGGTGTAGGGATTTGTTGGTTTGTGCAACTAACTCTGAACTTAGGTCAGGACCCCCTAAGCCAACTGAAAACATCCTATTTCTACCTTTCCTTTTTATTATTATTATTCTAGCTACCGTTATTTTATAGAGCCTCTAGAAGACTCCATTATATTTCGCAAACTTACAAACATTTTAAACAAAATAGATATGGTTAACCATTGTCTTCCTTCTCAACTTGAGGACTTCCATCTTTCCCATTCTTTTCTACTTTCATCTATTGTGGGAGCATCAAATCCATATTTTGGTCCAATGGTTCTTCTAGTTGAGAAGCGGTGTGCTCACCAGGAGGATAGATTTTAGGGATCCTGAACACTTCTTTAAGAACACCCAAACTTCATGTTTCCACTTTAATCTCAATACCTTCCACTTTTAGATTCAAAATATCCACCTTTTTTGCCAAATTTTCCATTAGTAGTTGAATATGTTCCACATCTTTGTGCAAATATTCTAATTGTGTTGTGATTAGAGAAAATTGGGAGCGGGCTTCCAGCCACATGATCACCAAGCTTGGCTACAAGAGTCGAAAGGTCTATCACTTTTCCCTTCAATTCATCCTTACCATATTCTTTGTAATTGTCCCTGCTTTGAGATGCCATTCAACACTGCACTCGAATTCTTACACAAGCCAATGAGTATTCCATTGCCAATAGACTCCAATTATATTCCTTGGTTCAATCTCTACCCGCTCCATCCTATATCTCGTCACATTTAATGCCATTGTCCATTCGCTTCACACTCCTAGCACAAATTTCCATCACTAAATCCTTTATCTAAAAGCTAAGCTCATACAATTTTAACTTCTCCATAGTTAGTGGAGTATTGGCCTACATTACCTAGATACAAGATATAAATGCATTGGGGATTATGCTCCACCTGTCTTCGAACATGATATTTCTCACCTCTCTCTCATAGTTGGTTGGTCTTCCTCTACAACCCAACTTGCAACGATGTCATTCTTTAGAGATCTTCCATATCACAGCATTAGAGTTGTCATTAAGAGGTTTGACATGCCTTAATTCCCATCTAATCATACTCCTGAAGGAGATTACTCAAGACATGTTCATTTCATTCATATAAAAATTTAAATTCATGGTATGTGAGATATATATGGATCTCATTGATCCTGGATTAATATTGCATGCTCAAGAATGGCTCCCTTGTTTGATTTCTCATCAACACTTTGGGTATTTTCCCTTTTAATGTGGAAGAATGTTATAGATTCGAACTTTTGAATTTACAACCATTTGAGGAACATCAGAGGCATGTTCGTTTCTATGAGTTCTTTGGATTTGTGAAACTTTTGGATAGCAATCATTGATTCCTTGAATACTTTTAACAGTCGAATCCCCCATGAGTGGGAAGGATCCAATCCTTGCCAAAGGGATAAATCTTCTACTTGGCTATTTGTTGCTTTACCTAACCCCCAAGAAAAAAAATTCCCTATTTCTTCATCGGGGCAATAGATGACCCCTCCCACTCCTCCCTCCGCCTTGAGTTGAGGTTTGTTGTGACAAAGTTGTACAATAATATTATTGTCAAGCTTGAGACCACTAAGGGTTGGTCAAAAGAAATTAATTGCAATATAGGAGTCAAGCAAGGGTATCCCTCATCCCCTACCCTTTTTGGCATTTACATTAATAAACTTGAAGAGTTCTTAGAAGATGCAAAATATGTTGGCCCCACGCTCACTGTTATCATCATAACTCTTATCATTTATGTTGACAATATAGAATTTTTCTCCAAGATAAGTATGATTGTTAACACTAATAGGACTAAAGTAATAATAGCTAAATCTAAAGATATCACCTATGATAGTTTCGTCTATGATAATAGATACTTGAAGGAAGTTCCTACATACAAATCTAAGAATCGACATCAATCACCAGCTCAGTTGGAATTATAACATTAAGAAAATGATAAATGGGGGATGGAAAGTTCACTATAATGGGCTTGAAAACAATTGTAAGTCAAAAAATATTTATATTTGGGGAAGAGTGTTCCTTTTTTAGACCATTGTCACCCCTATTATTATATATGGATATGAGGTTTGGGGTTGCAGTATATCTAGAGAATCATGGAGGGAGATTATGCAGATCTAAAATAATTTTATAACCTACACCCTCAAAATCAAAGAATGTATTCCCTACCCTATTCTCCTAATTGAAGCTAGTTTTGCCCCTATTAAAAGCATGACTATGACACGATATATCATGTATAAGAATAAGTTATTCAACATGGAAGTCAAGAAAATTAATTCATATTTATATACATTAATTAGATAGATAGATTTCATTTATAAGCCATATTGTTTATATTAGAATGGTATTTTGCTATTAATATATTTTTAGATAAATGTGAGTATTATTTAGTCTTATATATTGAAATTTTTTATTTATGACTCACATTGAATTTATTATTATTTTTTAAATGTTACATATTAATTTTATTAAAAAATAAATGAATTGTATATATGTATCTCATTATTCTTATTATGAAAGACTTAGACGCATAGATATTCAAATAATTTATTTAATTCATCTTTGTAGTCAAATAATTGTGTCGGGGGCATCTCCAGTCAAGTATGGTAGAGATGTTGTAATGTAATGTAATATTCTATGGAAAAATAGTAATAATAAATAAATTATTATTTTTATTAATTTTTATAGATTATTATTGGTGAATTTTGAGCTCCAGTTTTATGAGAACCCATGGTATTGACCCAAGATATTCATGTGGAATATAACTTATTTACAGGAGGAATTAAACCAGCCTGGATCCATCTTAACTCGAGATCTAAAATGCTAGAGAGGGATCAAATTTGCAAATCTTTTTTAGAGTGAAAAGGGATTTGATCCCTCTAGGCACTTGGTAGATCTGGAGTTCCTGGATCTAGGTTGATTTATCTAAATTATGTATTGAAATATTTTTACAAAGTATAAAAAATTATACATCTTCACAAACTAATGTCACTTCACATATGTAGCTTAGATTCAATTGCAATATCCACAATGAGAATGAGAATAGTAAAACTAACTAAATATGTATATCAATTTTTATCTTTTTGTTATAGCCAACTTTGCATTTTTAATTAAAAAGTACTGTATTTTTATTTTTAAAAAGACACATGTCAACTCCACATTCTACACAGAGGAATCACATCTAACCTTCATATTACGTTATAAACACACTAAAAAAATAAAATAAAAAATTGTTATAATAATTTTTTATTATCTAAATCACTCTTTAATAAGAAATTAGAAATTAATTCGGAAATAAAATCAACCTTCTAACATGGCATTCTTTTATCTTCCTGATGTAGAGCTAAATATTAATTAATATAATAAAGAAATAAAATTAATATAATTTTTTATATTTAATTAAATATATTATGTTATTAATATAAAAATATAAAAATATAAAATAAATATATATAATTATTAATAATAAGTGAATATCTAAACGTATTCTTATAAATGCTAAGTTTTTCAATTTTTCCTACAATTTTATAATTTTGTATCTTGGGTATAAGATAAAACTATATAACCAAGTATTTTAGAAATTTTGTAACCTAGGTATAAGGCAAAACTATACCCGAGTATCCTAGTAATTTTGTAATCTGTGTACAAGGTAAAACCATAACCAAGTATCCTAGTTTTATGCATGAAGTTAAACGGATATTGAAACTAGCAACATAGGTTATACCTAGATAGAGAGTAGATGAGATTAGGAATTTTGAAACATTCTAAAAACTAAATGAATTGTTTAAATTTTGAAATAAAATTTAAATGGTTTTAGATTAGTTAACAATTTATTTTTCGAAATATAAAAGTAAAAATTTAAATTTTCGACTAGATTAGAACAAATTTTCCTCATTCCAAACCGAAAAGGGAAAAAATATTTTATAAAAATTAATAACAAAATAAGTGTAAAGTGGCCAACATGATGGCTTTGAGTTGACAAGCCTCGAGTACCTGTGAGTTGGCGAGGGAACATAAATTTTACAAAATGTGATCACGACCTTAAATTATCTGGCTATAGCCAGTATTAGTGGGTGAGAATGATTTTATTGGGCATACCGAATTTTGGTGGGCCTGAAAAGTTTGATGTTTAATGGCTTTGTCGTTAATGTAGGGCTATGCCCCCCTACCCCACAGCTGAAAAGGAAAGTAGCCTCATGATAATGAGGAAGCCCACACACCCACCAAACTCCTTTCCCCGAAACAAATGGCTACCTAATTGTCAATGACCAAACACACAAAGACAACGTAGGACTAAATGTACGTACCACAATATTCCTGTTTTTTTATTATATTGATTTAACCAAAGGAAATACTTGCAAGGTGGGTAGAGGTGGCATCAAACACTCACACTTCCAAACTTGAACTATATATAATTTGAACAAAAGTATTTTATATATAATTGGCATAAAATTATTTTAATTTTTCATTATTCTTTATAATACTAGATTCATTTTAAATTTAGATTTAAATTTTTTAATGTGTAATTTTTTTAATTATTTAGTTTTATGACATATATTAATTTTATGAGAGATTTTTTGGCGAAAATCACATGAGAAACCATTTATTGACGCGTTTCAAACCAACTAGTGTGGTTCATCGTCACGACAAGTTGAAGAAACAGATCTAGCTTAGGATGTTAAATAGTCTGAGCAAAGACTCCAACGGCTGATTAAC
>APFE031503595.1:159759-185556 GCA_000404065.3 Pinus taeda | reverse complement strand
AAAAATAAAAATAATAAGAGCTCAAAGAACAAGGAGGGGGCCGAACAAACGACTAAGAAGAGAGTGCTGGAATCCATCACCTACTGATTTTCCAGCCATCCTCTCTATTGAGATTACTTGGTCTCTTTTCAATCTCAAGAGCTTCCCTAAATTTCCAATGATGGAAGTGCAAAACCTTAGCAATAACACTAGTCGCCTCAATGCAAACATGATGATTGGTTTTTTCTACATGCTCAGCTAAAGCAGAGGTCTTCGCTCATCTATGCTTAAGGTCAGCTGCGTGCTCAGTAATCCTTTGATTAATGGAGCGACCGGTCTCACCAATATAGGGGGTCCCACAGGAGCAAGGGATAATATAAACCCCTTTCATATCCTTGGGGTCGATAGGATCCTTTACAGATCTGAGGGACGAACGAATGGTGTTAAGGGGCCTAAAGGTCACAGGGACACTATGCATCTTGAGAATCCTTGCAATATTATCAGTGATCCCCTGAACAAACAGAAAAGGGACTCCTGGAATCCATTCCTTCGGTTCCCTTTTAGAAAGAGAATTCTTGGTGGCTTTGAGGAAAGGCTTCTGACCCAAGTATCTACTATAACCATTCTCCACGAAGACATCAAGGAGATGGGATTTTTCTTTCTCAAATATCTGAGATCCTTAGGGCCTGAGTAGCAAGGGTATTGAGAACACCCATCTTTTGAGCTGGGAAATGGTGGGAACTGGCATGAAGATACTGCTTTGTATGTGTTTTCTTTCGAAAAACTTGGTGGGTGAGGGAACCATCACTATTCATGGAAATAAGAATATCAAGGAAAGGGAGGCAACCATCAACTTCCTGCTCCTTAGTGAACTTAATGGCAGAGGATTGATTGTTGAGATGCTCGAAGAAAAGATCTAATTCTTCTTGGCCATGAGACCAAATGACATTGGTGTCATCCACATACCTCTTCCAGAGCTTTGGCAAGAGCCGGGAAGAACCTAGAGCCTTGGACTCAAAATCTTCCATAAAAAGATTAGCAACAACAAGAGATAGGGGGAAGCCCATGGCGACCCCACAGGTTTGCTCGAAGAACTCTCCCTCAAAACTAAAAAGGGTGGAAGTGAGGCAGATCTCCACTAACCTGGCAGTGTCAGGGTCAGTTCGGCGGTTAATCACCTCCATGGCCTCCTTAATAGGGATGCAAGTGAATAGGGAAACTACATCCCTTGATTGTTTTGGTTGTGACAATTGTTAGATAATTTTGTTGGTTTTTCACAAGCTAATGAGCTAAATTTCCAAACAATAGAGGCTAAGAAAGAAAGATTTCCATAGAAGGAAATGGACTCTTACCTTTGTGTGCTTGTTAAGAATATAGTGTCAAAATTTCAATTATATTTTCCGAGAGCATAAGTATGTTTTTCAATCACTCAGTATTTCAAGTTGCCGTCAGCTAGTCTTAGACTCATGAAAGCTATAGGATGTTCTTCATTTTGATCATTCCTCTATAAAACAATTTCTAAAATAGCTTCTTCTATTTCAATGGTGTATATGATAAAATCTTTGGAAAAGTATGGCATTGCCAAGGAAGGTATTGAAGTTATGGATTTTTTTATGGCCACAAACGCTTTTTTCTCTATAACATACCATTGAAAGGTTTGATCATGTTTTATAATATTGTGAATGGGTTTAACAATTTTAGAAAAATCATGAATAAAACCTCAAATAAAGTTTGATGTACCCATAAAATATTGAATTTGTTTTTTGGTTATAAGTGCTAGTAAATTCTTAATAGTGCCAATTTTTTCTATGTCAATGTTGACCCTAGTTTCAAAAACAATATGACCAAGTAATTTTCTTGAAGTAACACTAAAAATGGACTTCTTAGTGTTTAAATACATATCATATTTTCTACACCTTTGAAACACTTATCTAACATGATCAAAATGGTCTTTATGAGAGTTGGAATAAATAATGAAATCATTGAGATAAACCTAAATGATCTTCTTAATAAGGTCATCAATTACTTTTGGCATATCTCTTTGAAATGTAGCACTTGTAGAGTTAAGCCCAAAGGGCAGGTGTTCATAGGAAAATGATCCCCATCATGTGGTAAATGTGGTTTTGTACTCATCTATCTTCCTGAGATGTATCTAGTTGTAACCACAAAAACCATTAAAAAGTGACATCATTTTGAGACCCCACTACCTTTTCCAAAATCATATCCATATTAGGAAGTAGAAAATTGTCTTTCACACTTTATTTATTTCAAGAGTGATAGCCCATGCATAAATGAATCTCAGTAGTTTTGTTGTGAACTGTAATAAGTCTAGCCACCCATTTAAAGTATTTTAAAGGAAAAATAATATGGGTGGATAGTAACTTATCAATATCTTTCATAATTGTGGCTTCAAGGTGGGGTTGACAAGTATTTTCCTTTGTTTGGCAAGACTAACATATTCGTTGATTGGAACTGTTTTTTAATTATAACATGATCAAAGCCATGTAAGTCCTTGTACAACCAAGAAAATGCCACTAAATTCTCAAAAAATGTCTAAGAACCTTTTCTTTTCAATATCTAAATGTTGGGTTGTGATTTGTATCATCTTTGGCTCTTTTGTGCTCCCAATGTACATGGATATGGTTTCTCCTACTTTTATTTTTTACAACTCTTTATGCCTCCCTTTATTGTTTAACACATTATTGGGCAAAATGAAACATCAAGGGGAGAAATTCCTTTAGGATAATTATTGTCTTTAATCAAAATGATATCCTTATTATTAGAAGGATATTTTTCAATGAATGAGCAAATTCCTTTCAGAAAAACGTTGTCTCTAAGGATTAGTGGTGTATAAAGCCAAGCAATCAACTAAGGTATTCAATTCCCTATACACATGAGTAATGTTAAAGGAAAGTAATTTGGAAAATTTATGCCAAGAAGCTTGAGTGTATAGCTTAACTACCATGTTTGAAGGACAATAGAAATTTTCAATTAGATTAAGAATAAGCATAGAATCGTCGAAAGTAGTCAAATGTTTACAACCTAAGAGTAGGGCATGTTCAATACCTAAAAAAATGCCTCAAAATTAACAATGTTGTTCGTATAATGAAATTCAATTCTAAAGGAATATTGATGCATATTTCCAATGGGGGAGTATAGCACTATTATAGTGCCATTTCCTTCATTGGAAGAAGCACCATTAAAGTGCATGTGCCAAAATTTATAGTCTTGATAAACAATAGGAGGAGGTGATGCTTCCTCACTAAAGAGGGAACAAATTCCTAGATCTTCTTCAATATAATTCACATGAGGTTGGGGAAAATTCTCAATATAAGCCATGATCATCCCTTCTCTTAGAAAAATGCTATTTTTACCGTCTTCGTGTAGGGTCATATGAGTCTCATCTAAAGACAAGTATCCTTCAATTTTGGCTTGCTAGTTTTTGCCTAAAGTGATCAAATAGTTAATGATTGGTTTGTCCATTACTTAGATGTTACAAGCGGTTATGATTTTAGGATGGGCACATGACATCCTTAATATCATCAATCGTTGATTTTTGAGAATTATTGTATGCCATCATTTTCTTATGTCTTTATTAGGCACATTATAAGTCTAATTCCTCTATGATGACCTTAGTCTTAATGTTGAGACCTAACCCACCATCTACTAGATAATAGAGAGTGATATTGTCACATATTTTCATGATAACATAAAATGGAGGTTTTTAATATAATTTGTAGGATAATTTAAAATGTAGACCTAGTTTTTGGGGGAATCCTCTTTTGGTTGTGCCTCATGGAAATGAACAAAAGTGGGATCCTTTCCTTCTAGAAAGCTATTTAAATTAGACGTTGTTGTTTGGAATGGTGGCTATGTGTAGCAATGTAGCATTAGCTTTTATATTGGCCATCTATTGTAATATGTTTTAACAAGAATCAAGGGCTTTCATTTTCAGACTCTTTAAAAGCCTGATTTTGTGTGTTTCTATCTCTAAAATCATTCCTTGTTTCATCCATCATGACTTTGCCATCATCTTCCCAATCCAAGGTTGCAATTGTAGAATTTTTCCTTTTACTAAGCATATTTTCTTGAGCAACCTTTTTAACTTCACGATTTTTTTCATCATGGTAATCTTCACAAAAGTTGTGACATGGTTGAGAAAAAAGAGCATTCAGTTGATATTTTTTGGTGGGATTTTTAATAAGGTCCAAATTAGAGGCTGCAACATGAGGTTTCACTACCACCTTCTTTTCAAAGGAGATTATTCAAATGCTCATTTCTTGCATGGGTCAAAGGTTGAAATATATATTAGATTGGTTAGTCAAGTCTTCTAGTGGAATACCAATGCGACGCAAATTTTCATCATACTCCAAACATATTTGTAAGGCATACATTAGATATCAGCATTTTTCTCTTCCACCCTATAATGGTAGGAAAGAGGAGCGGTATTGTAATAATGCATCATGCCTACTCAATTGTATGGTTTGATGATATCAAGAATTTTATTATTTACAATTTGTTAAAATGAAGATTGTATGACTTGATAGATTCACCTTTTATAAAGGTAACATTATCATATTCCCCAAAGAGATCAACGGGGCTCTGAGGTTGGCCATAAGTAGTTATGAATCAGTAACAAAGCTAAGCCTAGGTAGAGAAAGTTTTGTGTGGTAATTCAAAAAATCAATTATTGCCTTTCCTTATAAGGATTTAATGAACATGCACATACATGTGTCATTATCGTTAGCACCAATATTATGGCACACACTTGAAAAGGCAATAAGTTGTTCATTTGCAATAATAGTACCATCTACCAAGAATTTGGGCAAATTATCCTTAAATTTAGGTAATGATGTATTAGTAGGTGAGAAGTTCAAGGGCAAGGATACATGCCAAGGGGTGGAATTTGCATATTCCTCAAATTGAAACATACATAATTCCTGGTCAACTTGAAAGGGTTTATAGTAGATTAAAGGATGAATATAAACTACAAATTTGAATAGATGATGATGTAGTTGATGAAGATGATGTATAAGAGGAAGTACATTTGATTGAGGAATGGACTTTTGACATGATTCAACATGAAGGTGATGTTTTTCTAAAATAAAAATTAAGATCTTGATAGAACTGGAGATGAGCTTGGATAGAAAGAATAAAATTTAGTCTGTATATTTCTTTGAGTGGTTTAAATTCGAGACTCAAATCACGTTTTCTCCTAGATGAACAAGGTTCACTAGTCATAAGTTAGTTACCTTCTAGTAGCATGATGTTGAAGACTTCTTTCAAGGCCTTCTCTTTGTTCCTACAAATAAATGTTAGGTCCCTATACTACTATTGTAACCCCTTATTTTTATTAGTGCAACCCCCTTATTATATTGTTGTGCCCATGTAGTACCCATATTGTTATTATTGTACCCCATAGAAGCCCACTATTGTTATTGTTGTGCCCTTACATTATTATTGTTATGTCGGCCTTGATTATATTACGAACCCTTAGATTCCTATATATAGAAAGGAGGTCTTGTCATTTGTATCATCCAAGATTTGTTTATTTGTGTAATGTAAAGGAGGTTTCCCCCTCAAAGAGGTTGATTTTGAAGTCGTTGATCTATCTTTTCTATCTTTTGTGAGTTGGTTTCATAACATTTAATATTAGAGATTTGGATTATAGGGTTTCACTACTCCAAACGGGTCATCGTGGAGTTTTCACTATAAATGTTTTTATGTGACGTTCAGAACCTAAAAAAAAAAAAACCCATTTGATATGAAATATCACTAAACCTTGGGTCCAAATTTTAGATCTTGTATCTCTCTATATTCGGATATCTGATCTGAGGAAGTTAGGACTTTTGCAAGCTCTAGAATTCCATCTCAAAACCCATTTGAGCCAAAAACTTGGTGAATCTTGGGTACGAACTTAAGATCTTGTTTCACTATAGGTTTGGAGATACAATCCAAGACATTTAGGGTTTCTGCAGGCTCCTAAATTAGATCCCAAACAGGTGACCTTGGGAAAATCATCATAACATTCTCTGAGAGAATTAGATTTGAATTTCATAAGAAGTTACAGAAAGAATATGGAATTTAGTTTTCTTTATATCAGCTTTAGGTCCTAAGGTCGAAATAATGACATATGGCACATCATATGAGTTCACTCTACTGAACTAGTCTATAATCAGGTCATCGTGGGAAATTTGAAATAACTCTTCCTTGGAGAATCCAATATTGATCAGAATTATGGGTATAGATAGAGGACTCATAGGGATACCACTGGACACAATTTTAGTGCTTGGAGATCCAAAATTACAGAGATACAGAAGATTCAATATCGAGCTCCTAAAATCAAGAAAAAGCGATATGAGGATGTTTGATGGCAAGGATCCGGAAAATTGGATACTACAGATGGAGAAATATTTTGATCTACATGGTGTAAAACTGTTACAAAAGGTACATATTTCATATTTATATTTAGAACCGAATCAATTTTTATGGTATAAAGGATTTTGTTCTCGTAAGGCACTTGTCACTTTGTCAATTTTCACGAAAGAAACGATAGCACATTATGAGGATACAAAGAGTAACACCTTCTTTAGCCAATTGATAAAATACAAACAAAATATTCTTAGGGAATTGAATACCTCTCCCTTAGGAGGTAACTCAGAATTTCTAAGAACTTACCACAGGGTTAAGAAGGAATTTTTTTGGGATGACCTTAAATCGAATATTCAAAAGTTTCTAGTGGAATGTTTGGTTTGCCAACAAAATAAAGTTCAAACAATATTGCAAGAACTTTAAAAGGAAGGAAAAATCATATTGGAACCTGAAGCAGTCACAGAACCAAGAAATCGATAGCTATGAAATCAATCAATTTCAGAGTATCTCACCAAGCAGAAGAACTTACCCACTAAATATTCCACATGAAAGGATGATAATTTTATACAAAAGCATCGAGACAAATCAAGCGTTGAGGACAATACTTTTTGAAGGAGAGGGGCATGTTAGGTCCCTATACTACTATTGTAACACCTTATTGTTATTAGTGAAATCCCCTTATTATATTGTTGTTCCCATGTAGTACCCATATTGTTATTATTGTGCCTCATAAAATCCCACTATTTTTATTGTTGTGCCCTTACATTATTATTGAGATGTCGGCTCTCATTATATTATGACCCCTTAGACTCCTATATATAGAAAGGAGGCCTTGTCATTTGTATCATCCAAGAATTGTTCATTTGTGTAATGTAAAGGAGGTTTACCCCTCAAAGAGACTGATTTTGAAGTCGTTGATATATCTTTTCTATCTTTTGTGAGCTGGTTTCATAACAATAAATATCCGGGACTATGATAGCCTAAGATTGTTTGAACTCATAAAATGCATTAGAGTTGTTGAGAATAAATTTGAACAACAAATGAACAAAATCTCATTGGTCATCAAGGCAGTTACCTAGGTTTGATTGATTAGGATATATCATGGTTATTTGCAAGGAAAGCTTAGAAAGCTAGAGAAGAATGAATCGATCCCTAGTATGTTCGCCAAAAATATGATAACAAGAGAAGTTTTTTATGCTTTGCTAGTAACTCCATTGAATATCACATGCTAGGTGAGATAATCAGACATAACCTAGTGTTTAAAGTCATGAGTGTACAAACTATATTTATGTATAGTAAACTAGTATGCTAGAAGTAAATATAAAATACAAAATTATAGAATAATAATACCTCATTAGTCATAAGACCATGCGAGTATGTCATAAAATTGTCATAAATTAGCAAATATTTGAGCAATAAACACCATCAAATATGCTTATAGATTTCACAACGTATGAGTAAAACTTTCCAAGAAATATGCTAAAAAATAAGGTTGCCAAATGTTGCTTTTATTAAAAAAAATGAAAGAGCATGGTTGACTGTCTTGGCTGATTCCTACAAGAATCTAGACCAAAAATCTATTTTAAAATGTATAATATGTTGTAGATTCATACATAGACATTTTAATGATAAAAACTAAGGAAAACAATTTGGTTGGGCTATCTTTCACCTCTCTAATATGGTTGAATCATCAAAATGTTTTGCAAAAATTGGACTAGTTAGCAGTCATATAAGATATATCATACATTCTAATAGTATTAAATCATGCAAGAAAATATAGTTAACCTCGATCAAAACTTTCTAAAAAAGTATGTAATTTATTCCTCCTTGTCACTCCCTAAAATATTCTATTTTCACCAAAACAGGTAGCCCTTATACTCAAGAGTAAAAAGGGGAAAATGACAACTTTTAGATCTTATGCATGCATCTCCTCACTATTTTTTCCGTCCCACCCTTCTATGTCCTCCAACATATTTTTGTTCTCCTTGGGCAGTTAGAGGATAGAATTTATTTTTAATTAGTTTATTCTTTAAATTAACTCTTCTTTTGAATTCAGGAGAGAGGATTTAGAGAATTTTTTTTTTAATTATTTTAATTAATGTTGGTAGGTGGGGCCCCACTTCATATTTGTTTTCATAAGTAGCATCCTCAAACCTTGTGACTCTCGTGGGATAAAACATATGTACCTATGACATCATCAAGTAACATTATCATCATAAAAATAGGCATATAAACCACCATATCATTCATTGTCACATAAATTGCCATACAAAATCACCTTATGCCTCCCATAAAAGTTAATATCATCAAAATATATGCCATGACCAAAAAAATACTAAGTTATCTCAAAAATATAATGTGTATTATAAACACAAATGTGTTTGCATGAAGTCAAAATGAACAATAAAATAGAGTTGAAATATCAAGACAACTTAGGGTGTGCGTTGTACCACCCTCATACTCTTTTACCCCACTCTTTTCTCCTCCTTGTACCTCTAGGTGCATATCTTGGAAGGATACTTCCCTCTCTCCACATGATTCTAATGCACTAGTATGGGAATGTGAAAATGTGTCTTCAAATGGGGAGTGTGAATGCACTATAGACAGATGGACTTTTCCTACTACAAAGTGGGGAGGTGAATGGATAGGTTGACTAGCTTAAGAGGACATAGCATGTGAGAGCATTGAAGGTCTAGAGGAGTAGGAATAAGTGGGATTGAATGATGAGAGATTGTCGGCCAATGGGCATAACTAGTTGTTGATATGATGGGTTTAGGGTCCCATAAATCTTGTTACATAGGCTATTGTTGAGGTGTTCAAGGCTATGGGATCTCTACAAGGTTGGGATGAGAAGAGATATGTTTTGAGACGCATGTCAGGTAGGAGGATGAGGTGGAAATCCTACAAGATAAAGATGGTTAGTTTGAGTAAGTTGGTTGAACTCCTCGTAGTTCACATCAAAATGTATAAAAAATATATCCTTTTATTTTTATTCTCCCTCTAAGAAATGTTTGTTTTCTTTCCATGGCCTCTCTGGATTTCGCGAGAGCCTGTATTGAGCTAACTTTCTTATATGGCGGTGGGGAGGCCTAGTAACAATTACAGGCAGTTTCTCTAGCCCATTAACATGCTAATCTAGGGTTTCAACAAAGCTTATGAGCTAAAAACACATAACAGAGCTCCAAATTTAGCAACAATAATAAGGTCAGTTGATGGTCCCCTTGCCAACTACCCTCACATAGTTGGATGCCCCAAGAAGCACCTACGGATTTGGTGAATGTCATATCTCATAAATCTACCAACCAACTGCCTTATGTTTATATTTATACATCATATTACATGTTTATATAGCACATATATTATGTTAATTTCAATTTTTTATCATATATCAGCCTTTGCATCAAATACAACCAAATTCCAATTGTTATGAAAACCATACAATACTACCACATTTGTTACACAACTACCAGAGTAATGTTTAATAAGTTGGGTATAAATTATTATATTTCATCGCATATGTTGGACTATGTAATGCATTGTGTATCACAAACGTTAATAAAAATATTGCATTAGATGTGTATGGATCACCCATTAGATTACCGAAACCTTTGAGCACTTCAACTTTGTTGTTACCAAATATTCCTCTAAGGTTTAGTACTTTCACATTTTTTTTCCTTTTTCTCATCATTCATACCACATAAATATATGGGAGTCATAATATCAATCATGAACTATATTTCTTTTCAACAATTATGAGACAACACTTTTCTTGTAATGATACTATGCCAAATCGTAGATTTCATTCTCACATGATGATTACACATATCAAAGAGTACTAAAATAATAAATGGATCTCCAATACATATGTAAGTGCAAACACATATAAGAGTTTAATTATCCTTATGAAACCATATGTCTGTAATAAACAATGAGGCTATGAAATGATTTCAGATGCCATGTTTGTATTGCACTAAAAGTGGGGGTACCCTATCTACCAAGATCCATTAAAGATTTCATTTTATAGTGTAATTAGTAAAATTTTAAGTGGAGGAATCATGGTGCGATGCAATGGGTTACAAATTTTTTTCAAGATGACTCCTGCACCAGTCATGAGTCAATATAACAAATATGTGCATAGGGTTAATGCATGGAATAAAATGTGCAAAGAAGTAATATGCATAGAGAGATATGTGCAGAGAGTTCGTGTGTGTAGTTTCTCTACACATCAATAAATTGACTATGTGTTGGATATAGAGGAAAGAGTGTTGAGAAACTTATGTAGAAATTTTTGAACGAAATTTCTCTCCACATAGGCCTAGACAATTTTTTGGGTCAACATTTGGCTCTAATTGTGGATAGTGACCAATTATGTGTTACCAAGAACCGAGAATATCACCAATTTTCTACCCCATTGGTTTATGGAGCCAAATCTTAAAGTAAATATTTTTAAATATAATACAAGTTGAAAATATACATGATATACATTTCCATGGCATATGGTGGTATGGAAACTTATAAGGAAAATAAATGTTTGAGGTGTTTCCTATTGACAAGAAAATTGAGTAGTTAATCATCGATACCTTTCATGATATATGAATTACAATTTATTTATTTAATAACGTTGATGGTCCAATCAATAAGGCATCAAATGTTTTATGCATGGTTTTGTCACCTTCTGAAAAGAGAGTTCCAGTTGTACAAAGAGGGAAAAAGAATAAATATTACTCTAATTAATCATTTTCATCTATTAACTGCTTTTCTAAAAGAGGTTGTTGTGCTTTACAAATTGGATATTAAAAGAGGAAGAACAATTCCAGTTTAAATTGTTTTGGAGCAATTTCCATGTTCTCTTAAAACCATTTCTTTCACAAACACCATTTTTCCTTCTTTTTTTTAAACTCTAGCTGCAATGACCCATTTTTAACTCTAGCTAGAAGCCCTTTGTATACCAAACTCTGGCCCTGTTTCCTATTCCCCTTTGAAATGTTTTAAAACATTCATAAATCACATCGAAACCCTTTTTAAGTGTCGGGACTAACAAACCATAATCGCTATCGGCTGCTTCCCTTTTTGTGATACATATCCTCCTGTCACCACTCCTTCTCACTGATTATGATAAAATCCCTCCTCCGTCGATATTGCATATCGCAAATTTTCCCTGCTAATTTCCATATCCAAGTCCCTTCACCAGTCTTTCTTGCCAATTGTGATAATTCCTCCCCCCTACCGATTGTGATATTAGAATCGGGGATCACACAAGTCAAAGTCCCTCCTCTACTGAAGTCCCTTGCAACTTGTGATTATGATGTGAAAGAACCCTCCCAGATGCGATATTTTATGTCATGCACTCTATAAACCGCCACATTCAAAACATCAGAAATCACCATAAATCTATGCTAAAGCCCCTTTTCCCTTTCCAATGCCGATATGGGAGTCCTGGTTCTGGGTGTGATATTTTATGTATCATGGTTTATTGAAGTTTCACGTTCGGACAATCAGCAAGCACTATGAAATATGGTAAAAAGACCCTTTCCTATAGTGTGATTGTGATAACAACGGGCCTGGATCAATAACCTATATCAACGAACATTAAAACATTTAGTTTACTCCCACTCAATGGGATGGTGAGGGTATTTTTCAGTGTATATCTAGCAACATCATCATCAAACAGAGAAACCATCATCATCTCCATCAATTTCTTCTATCTTATTTTCCACCTCCACAAGGTGGTCCTCTTCTACCTACAAAAGTAGGAATTCATGATGTGGAAGGTGATGTAGTTCTTACTGCACCACATGATTTAGTGGGGATGGTAGGTGATTGTGGAATTAATTTCTTTAAGTTTTTTTCTAATGAATATACATCTAGAGTGCACTGTTAAATTAATGAAATTAAACTCATGCAACTAAAATGAGATGTGATTCAAGAGCTCTAGTTAGGAAGAGCCCGACAATTATGAAGAGAAAGTTCTTACCTCTCATCTTATCAGTTTTCCTATCTAGAGTTGTGTAAATAAAAATACATTGAAAGATAATTCCTATGTATACCTCCTTGGCGACAACACCAAAAATGTTCGGTAGTTTAATTGTGTGTTAAATTACTTAAGATTAAAATGTTGATCTAGGTTCATACACTAGTGAAATATACTTCAGTTTATGCGTTAGGAAATTAAATTTCAATTACAGTACTAAAAGAACATTTCTAGTCTACCAATAATAAGAAATAAATTATCAACATATGAAAAAAAGTAAAATATGTATTATGAAAGAATAATGAAATGTTAATCTATGAAACAATAATGAAAATTTTAATCTAGAAATAAATGAAATCTTAAAGGAAAGCACAATCTTAAAACATGAAAATATATGAATGAAATTTCATTCTAGGAAAAGGACACACATTAAGTTCAAAAAATAGGAAAGTAAATGTTTCCTAATTTAGTGGAAAACAAGGACAATTACTTTAGGGAATGTAGTAAATTCTAATCTAATGAAAGCAAAGGAAACTATCCTATTAAAGAAATGAATTTATTCTATGAAATCAAAGACAGATAGTTTAGGAAAGAATTTAGAATATGATGTAAAGAAGGTAAATATAGCTTTATACTAAGAAATATCACACCTATTCTAATGAATGCAAGAATAACTATCCATGAAATAAATGACAATTATCTATGGAAGTAATAATAATGATCTATGAAAGCAATGAAACTATACTAAACAATTGAAATTGTAACTGTGAGACCCAATAAAAAATATTCAAAAGAGCATGTGATTAAATCTTAGAATTTATGGTACACTTAGCGTAGCTCAAGTGGCAATGGCCGTGGAAATGAAGTCTCACCGAATCAGAAGTCTTGGGTTCAAATATTATGCTACCCTCCTCCCATAGTGGGGTGAATAATGGACATGTAAAAAAATGAAAAGAGAAGTCCTACTAAGCTTACCAAAAAAAAAAATCTTAGAATTTGTTCATGTGTTGAGAAAACTACTGAGAGGGAGTCGGGGAGTGTGAATCGGTGTTTTATAAAACTCACTTAAACTTTTCTTTTCTTATTTAGATTTCTATACACGACTATATTGAAGTAAACCAATGTATGTACATGACCGTTATGAAGACAACTAATGTATATCCAGTTAACTTGCTTTTCAGTTAATTTGTCATATGTTTAACTTGAACTAGTGTCTCAGTACTTCAATAGTCATTAATTAAATAGTAACCATGTGTAGTAAGAACAGAAAAAACCATCACATATAAGAAACACATCAGTGCACATGAACACAAATATTTTTAGGTGGAAACATAATGTGGGAGAAAACCACCACTGTTGTCATTTTTGTCTTTATCTTTTATTATAAATAAAACTTATTACAATCTTGTATTGTTGCATACTCATACCAAAATGTAGACACCCACCTGCATCAGGCGATAACCTTCTCTCATTCTCCAGCATCCACTCAAAGGGAGCTCCAACCCCCTGATATCGTTTACCGTCACCCACTGAAAGGGAGATCCAACCCCTTGATCAAATTCACCAACTACCACTGGAAGGAAGCTTTGACTTCCTCACTGAAGGCTCCAACCCTCAACACCTCCATGGACCACCTTTCATAATTTTCATAGTAGATCCACCTGAACCAAACCATCAAATCTATAGGCCACGTTTCAACAAAATTTTCAAACTGGACCAACTACCATCATTTAAGCTCAATATCTAATAAAACAAAAACCAATAATCATATCAAATCACTTAATCACTGTACCAAATATGACCCAAATCAATCTCAAACAACCAAAGCAGTTAGATCATTGTAAATCCATTCACCATAATATCAATCCACATATTGTTCATTACAGAAACTAGATTCTATCAATGCAAATCCTGATCAACCATATATCAAATATATATATATATATCTATATAATATAATATATAATAATATATATATTTATATATATTATAATATATATATATTATATATATATTATATATATATTATTAATATATATATATGCTATTATTCTTAAGAATATCCATGTATAGATGTGTTTTCCATGAAGCATACCTACGTATAGATCTCAAAACACTAAACCCTGAAACATAATCATTGTTATACTGAAATACTCATGGAATCACTTACAGAACCAATCACAGATCTCTGAACGACATACAGAAAGTAACATCATTACTATTCAACAAATCATTCAACCTCAACCATCTCTGTTAAACCTAAATCATAATGAAATACTTCATTGACATACATCAACAAAAACAACAAGACTGATCAAGTTGATCAGACATCATATTCATAAAAAACCTAACATATGTACGCGACCCTTACAAAACACTTCTGTGTGTGTACACACCTTTCATATTTGATACCCACTTATAGATCTTTACATACTGCAAAATCAATATGCTACTATTCATAATCCAATCCACGTATGTATTTGTTTTTTTCTTAAACAAACTTGCGTACATATATGTAATTATTGACTCATACATTCATTACATAGTAGAACTTCAGTCAAAACCATACACAGTAAAAAACACACATCAATACATTATCATCATTGATCAAACCAACCCATAAGAATATTATTCAATGTATAGTCATTTCATATCTATTGCATCTGATCCATTATCACATTCCCAGGTGCACACTTATTTCAGATCAAACTATTCACTAATAACCCATAACTTGCACCCTAAACAATTTGATCTCCATCTCCTTATATAGCTTAGGCCTTAGCCAATACCTTAGCCAACACCTTAGCTCAATTTCGTAGTTATGTCGATGGAATTATTTGACGAGATCAAATGTTTGTTGTTGCACGCATTACTGTGGGCCAATACCATGGTAAAGACCCCTGGTATTTAGAACACCATAGTGAAGAAATTGTATGCTCTTTCTCTTCTCCATACCCATGTGTGTGTGCGTATTTTCTTTGCAGAACACGCCTATATTTATTAAAACATCACCTTCATCATTCTTCTATCTCTGGACTTCTATGCCTTTGTCCAAACTCTTTGTTACATGTGTACTAGCTTGTAAAATTAGTATGTTATCATCATGTTGACAATCTTCATCAAGTAGGTTGCCATCAAGGACAACACACTTGTCATAATTCCAAGAATCTCCCCCCTTTAGTATTGATGGCAACCACTTTGGGGTTTGGTTACAAACCATCTATAGATACCTATAGATATACCAAGTTGTTCTCCAATATATTTCTTCAAACACCAAGCTACTCTCCCCCTTTGACATCAAGGGTAAAGGACTCACCAATGTTGAATAAATTATTGTAGATCGGATTTACTGAGTATTATCACTGAATATTAATCATGCTCCCCCTGAGCACATGCTAAATTTTCTGAAGATATACAAAGAAGTACATGGCTCTATGACTCAACTAGACATGACCTTTCCTATCACTAATGACTCATGCTTACATTGATTACCCAACACAGTGGGTTTTCATAGTTGAATCAACATTACATCACAATCCCAAAATGATGGGATTACATGACTTGACCACAATATTCCATACATGACTGAATTTTACAATGATTTATACACACGTCTTTACATGACCTTTATATTAAGACAAATATGAAATTTATAACCAAGACCAAATACCTTAATAAGACCATGACAGTTATAATCAATCATCATACACCATATAGGGTCTACACCATAAGCATCTATCAGTAGCAACATGAACAACAACATGCACATTTTCATCATAATTTTTCAAGATAAGACAACATGGCTTTAATGTTATCAACCCGTCACCAAGTATGCAACATAAATAGCATATATCTTTTTTAGAACTCATCCCCTTGACTTCATCAAAGTCAACTTTCTATGTACTTAGTAGGAAGAGCCTCAATCCACATTCATCAAAGTCATATATATCTTTTGTAACATAGCAATGCATCAATAAAATATGTGAGGGTCAAGAATATAGTTATAAAGAAAGATAGGGAAATGTATCATATGCCATGTCTCCAAATATCATCCAAGAGATATAACAGTAGTATATTAATAACCATATTTTCATGAAACCTGCAGCAACATCATTATCTCGACCCAAATTATTCATGCAAGAAGAAATACTACTTAAATATCATACATAAGATCCATTTTTGTACTTCATCCTCATCAACTACTCATCCTTGTGATCCCATACCAGCAATATCATTATGCTTACAACCATACCCTTCTAGAAACATACCATTTGCATCATAGCATGTACATGTAACAGGTGTAATGACCAAGAACAACAACATAGGCTTCATCCATGACAACAAAATCATCATCAAATAATCATTTCATGTGATAAAAATATCTACATGTTATTTTCTCAAAGAATAACAACAATATTGAATCATATCATCACTAGAGATTCTTTTATCATCACAAATCTTATTAGTGGTTTCAAACAATATATAAACATCATCACCAAAAGAAACTCATGCATTATGACAATAGCATAGTATCATTCAAAAGCTTTAGTAACATGAGTATCTTCAACATCATCACCAATGATAACCATCATTATGTACCAAGGAATTCTCAAGCAAAAATAATGTCAATATTGTATTATTAGAAGCATAGCAAATGCTCTCTCTGAACTTGTGCGAATTGTTTATTGTCAAGTCTGATCATATCAACTCATCCATCAGTAAGGACATCAAATCAGCTTCATCAACCAGAGATCCATCAAAGCGTCAACAACACATAAAATACAAAACCACTTCTAAATAACATCAACGAGTATGTAATAAATCAATTTTAGAACCAGAAATCCAAATAAGAGTTAACCGAAGTATATTATAACTTTTCCTTGAGTCTGTCCCACTGGTTCTTCATCGTAGAGAAACACATGTGGCTTTTTAAATCAAAACTTGTGTACATACATTATTTTCTTTCATAGCATCTACGTATAGAAGGTGAAATGTTGAATTTTCATAACCAAAACTCCACTTGAGCCTATTATGTATGTACCTATTCGTTGTTACTACATCAGATGCACTATCATTAATGTAAGAAACATGAAAATAGAAAAAACCATGGGATTCATGATTAAGGAAACATATGTATTAGTCCCCCTGAGATTACACATCACTGATCCTGGGGACCTGATAGTCATGTTCTACTCTTATCAGGTCATGTACCTCACAACACTTCTGTAGACACTGTGAGAAGTAATATTTAATAATTAATGGAGTGTTGTAGGATCAATCTTCCCTATGTTTCTAACTGAGATTCCTTCTTCCCCCAGATCTACTTACACTTTCTGTTTATGTGCTGGAACTTATCCCATATCCTGGTTTTGTTTCTGCATACTTGACCTGCAATCAATGGCCTTATGTCCAAATGATTTACAAGAGAAACAATATCCATAAATCCACCCTTTTTTCCTAAGAACATATCTTGTCCTTGATTTAAGAGATGTGTGACTTGATTCAGATTTCCTTGGAACAACACTATATTGGTTTTTATCATCACATTGTGTATGATTATACCCAATGCCTATCTTGATCAAGGGAGAGCATTGTTCATTAATAATATTCTCCAGAGATTCAGATGCCTTTTCCCATTTGTTGATATTCTCATAATATTCCTTTAGGGTCATAATTTCATTTTCTAATGTTTCACAATGCTTTTCCTATTCTTGAAGTTGTTTTCTCATGCTTTCTTTTCTTTTATTGGTTGCTTCTAATTCCGTCGTCAGCATGTTTATTTCTCCAATCATATTATTTTCTCTTAATTCCAAGTCTTTGTTATAATTCTTTAGTTTATCATTTTCCTTTAGAAATTTCATTAAATCATCTATATCATAACTTTCTGATTCATCCATTGCCTGGCCTTCAATAGCCATAAGCATAAGATAATATGAATCTGATTTTTCTTAGTAATTGAATGTGTCATGACTATATTCATTAGAACAAAAGATTTTATTATCAGAGAACTTCTTTGTAGAAACATTCTTTCCATTTTATTTATGATTCTATCTATAAGGACATTTGGATGCATAATGACCTACTCCTCCACAAGAAAAGCATTTAAAGGGAAGCTTACCTTTGAATTTTCTAGATCCTACTTGAAATTTTCTCATAAAGTTTGCTTCTTCCTCATCTGATATGTAGCTTGTTTCTTTGGGTGATTTCTTCTATTTCCCTTTATATGTGGCTTTAAAATCTACTTCTCTCGTGTCTAAAGGACCACCTTTCCTCATCTAAAATGTTGTCAATATTCCATGGAGTCGATCAAGTGTGAGACTTTTCAAATCCTACATTTCCTCAATAACAGAGGCTTTGGAATCGAACTTCAGAGTTATTGATCTCAAAATATTCTCCACAATAGTAGCATCTTTTATTTCATCACCAATATTTCTCATGGAATTAATAATTTCATCTACTCTAAGGAAAAATTTGCGATGCTTTCATCATTATGAATTTTCAGTATCTCATATTCTATTATGAGTGTTTGGAGTTTAGCGCTTTTGACCTTGTTGTCACTTTCATAACTTTGGATATGATTATCCCACATTCCCTTTCTTGTGTTCACCTACATTACTTTCATGAACATAGACTTGACCAGACTTTCCAAAATGGAATTAATAGCCTTTGCATTTTTTCCATATTATTTATTTCCTATAGTATTTATGGGAATGGAGGTTGGATATTGATATCCACTTTCAACGATTTCCCATACATCAGCTCCCATCATCTGCAAGTATTCTCTCATCCTAACATTCCAAAAGACAAAGGTATTTCCTTTAAATAAAGGTGGCTTGGTAGAAAATAGTCCTTCTTGACTACTCATCTTGATGGATCTCCTTCAAGTGATCAAGCTTCTTCAAAAGGACCTTACTTGATACCAATTGTTGGGAAAAATACTAAGGGGGGGGGGGGGGGTGGGTGAGTCAATATTTTAAAAAGCTCAGTTAAAATTTTCTTTTCTCATTCATATTTCTATACATGGCTATACTAAAGCAAACTTTCATATGTACATGAATATTATGTAGACAACTAGCATATATTTAAATAACTTACTTTTCAGTTAATTCATCATATGTTTAACATGAACCAGTGTCTCAGTACTTCAATAGGAATTAATTAAATAGTAACAATATGTATTAAGACCAAAATAAACCATCACATATAATCAACACATCAACATACATGAACACTAGGATTTTTAGGTGGAAACTCAATGTGGGAGAAAAGCATTATTGTTGTCATCTTTGTATTTATCTTTTATTATAAAGAAAACATAATAAAATCTTTTACTGGAACAAACTCATACCAACACGCAGAAACCCACCTACATAGGGCTATAACCTTCTCTCTTTCTCCAAAAACCACTCGAAGGGAGCTCTAACTCCCTAATTTCATTTACAACACCCACTAGAAGGGAGCTGCAACCCCATGATCAGATTCACTAGCTACCACTGAAAGGAAGCTTCGATGTCCTCATTGAAGCCTCCAACCCTCAACACCTCCATGGACCACTTTTCATAATTTTCATATTGGATCCACTTGAACCAAAACATCAAATCTGTAGGCCACATTTCATCAAATTTTCAGACTAGACCCACTACCATCATTTAAGACCAGTGTCTAATAAAACCGAAACCAATCAACATATAAAATCACTTAATCATTGTATAAACTGAGACTCAAATCAATATCAAACAACCAAAGGAATTATATCATTATAAATCCATTCACCAGAATATCAATCCACATATTGTTCATCACAAAAACCAGATTATGTCACTACAAACCTTGATCAACCATATATCAAATTATATATGCTACTTTTCTTAAGCATATCTGCATATATACGTGCTTTCCATGAAGCATACCTGCGTACATATCTAAAAGAACTGAACCCTAAAACTGAGTCACTGTCATACTGAGATACTCATTGAATCACTTATAGAACCAATCATAGATCTCTGTAGCACATACAAATAGTAGCATCATTACTATTAAAAAAATCATTCAACCTCAACCATCACTGTTAAACCAAAATCATCATCTAAGACTTCATTAATAGATAGCAACAAACACAACAAGAATGATCAAGTTGATCAAACATCATATTCACTATAACGCTAACATATGTATGTGACCCTTACAAAACACTTCCGCATATGTACATGCCTTTCATATGTGATACCCACATAAAGATCTATCCATACTACAGAATTGATACGTTACTACTCAGAATCTGATCCACAGATGTATGCGCTTTTTCTAAAACAACCTGTGTATAGATTTTTAATTATTGACTCATATGTTCGCTGCACAATAGAACTTCATTCAAAACCATACACAGTAACAAATGCACATCAAAACATTATCATCACTAATCAAACCAACCCATAAGAAGATTATTCAATATATAGTCATTTCAAATCTATTACATCTAATCCATTATCACTTTCCCGAGTGCACGCTTATTTTAGATCAAACAATTCATTGATAACCCATAACTTGCACCCTAAACACTTTTATCTCCATCTCTTTACATAGCTTAGGCCTTAGCCACCACCTTAGGCCAATTTCGTAGTTATACTGATGGTATTCTTTGACGGGATCAAATGTCCATTGTCACATTCATTACTATGGACCAATACCATGGTAAAGACCCCTGGTATTTAGAATATAGTCGTGCAAAAACTGTATGCTCTTTATTTTCCCCATAACCTCTTGTGTACACGACTTTTCTTTAGAGAACCCACGTGTATTTCTCAAAACACCACCTTCATCATTCTTCCATCTTTGGACTAGTATGTCTTTGTTCAAACTCTCTACCACATGTGTACTAGCTTGTAAAATCATCATGTTGAAAATATTCATCATGTAGGTTGCCATCAAGGACAACACATTTTTCATAATTCCAACATCATGTATAATCAACTAAAACTGATAATGCAAAGAGAAAATGAAATAATGAGCTCATAAACTTTTTAGCTATGAATGCAAGGTTAAAAAACTAGAAATGAATGTGAAACTAGAAGGCTAAAAGTGCAAATGCTTTTAATATTTTGTATATATGTCAAGTGCTCGTTTTAATCCTATAAAGAAAGAAAATCGTGAGAAAAAAACTATATATTATATATATATATTATATATATATTATATTATATATATATTAATATATTACTGTAATAAATAGAACATCTAACTAGTAAAAATACAGTAAGGTAAATGATTATTCTACAGGTATTACACATCCAGTTGGGGTCCTCCAGTGAATGCACAAGATTGAAAATACACACAAAACTTTGGTTGTACTGGTGTAACTTTCTCATCAAAGATCAATAGCATTAAAAGACAATGTCTGGTATTAAATTGTAAATTGTGTGAACAATTGAAAATTGAATATATTTGTGTATCTCCCTATAAGAACCTTGTTCCCATTTAATAAATTCCAATATTTATAGAGCTTTGAAGCAACAACAAACTCAAAGTTTTATTGTTTGAATTCTGGTCATGAGATCTTAGTAGATCAGTTTGAGAACAAAATCAAACTTAACTCCCTGCCATAAATTTTCTAAAGATTAACTCACTCTATTCTCCTTGTTGAATGTGAATTAAGTAACATATTAGTAGACTATTCATTCACATAATATGAAAAATAGAGTTTAAAGAACGAGGAAAATCTCCCAGATCCTTCACAATTTGAGGAAACTCCAAAACGAAGCCTAAATGGGATAGTGTTGCAAAAAACCCATGTTTTCATTTTTCAAAATTCATTTTTACTTTCTAAAACCCCATCCAAAATTGACTAGGTGAAATTGTTGTTTCTTTCCTTTTATCACATGCTTGAGGTTCACATGTGTGAGTTGAGTGAGCTTTGAACAACACAAATCGAAATGGAGGTTTTAGAAATGAAACCCATGTGCCCAATTTCCTTCTAGAATGATGTTAATAGCTTAATCATGGAGATGGCTATTGAAACTTAAACTGAGCTATGAAAATTGAATTGGTCATGTTATTAGTAAAACCAAGAAAATTCTTCTTAATTCATTAGAAATAAAGAAAATAATAATAATAAACTACGTAAAAATGTATGAGGTATTTTTAGTGTATTTAGGGACAAAAATGGTAAAAATGTTGCTATTAGGTAAGTGGTATGGTACAAAAATGAATAGTTTAAATAGTAATATTAGGACAATTTAGTGGCCCAACAATTTCCTTGGTGATAATAGTTGGGAAAATGAACTATAAGTATTCCATAGCTTCCACAAAATTATGTGAACCAATAAAAATATAACCATTATCCATGATGAATTTTGTTGGCACTGTGTATTGTGCAAGTATATTCTCTTGTGCAAATTGGATCAAATTTTGTGTTTTATCTTGCTTCAACACTACTACCTTAGGCCATTTAGTAAAATAATCAATGGTAGTCAGAATATAAACATATCTTGCACTCGATCTAGGATTGATTGATGTAATAAAATCCAACCCCCGTTAAGAAAAGAGAGCATCTATTGTAATTGTCTTTAAGATTACGATTGCTTTATTTTCTCTTCCTAAAAATATCTAGCATGGAATGCACTTTATTACAAGGGAATAAGGGTCCTTGAAATGAGTTGGCCAATAAAATCCAGCTCCAAATGTTATGGGTTGTTATGGCAGGGGATAAATCTCCCCCACATATTACTTCATGTATTTATTTTATTATTGTATCAGTCTTTGATTCTGGAATGCAAGTGAGTAGAAATTAATCACAACTTCTTCAGAATAATAGCTTAGAGATCAACACATAGTAATTGGATTTCATCTTCAAGGTTCTTCTTTCTTTTCCTATCATGCCAATAGGAAATTGTCCAAATTTTGAATAGAAGATAATGTTTTTGTACCACTCAGATGAAAACAATCACTAATTATCACCAACTCCATTGTGAGATTGAATGTTAACTGCTTCAATTCCTCCTATAAACTTACATAGGCATTTTCCTGTCATAGCCTTTAAAGTTTTTATCATATTATCAAATTCTTGTAATTTTGCTAACAATTGTTCCCATCTTCCTTCTCTAAGTTATTATGGTTAGCATCATCTTAACTAACAGATATGGTACATATGCTAGAGAATGTGAATTCAAGATATAACTTTTGAAGTATGACACAACTTTAATGAGGGAAAAAACTTGTTTATCTAATAGTGAATAGTTTAACTCATGTTCTTGCAAGGATTTTCTCAAGAAATAAATCGTACGTTATTCTTTCATTTCCATTTTTTATTTAAAGTTTTAGCTATCGTTTCATCATATGTAAAAGTATAATGAGTGAAATCCTATGAACAATTCCGGCTAACCAGTACTAGGGTGAAGGATATTTCCTTCTTAATGTTATCAAAATCCATCTCTTATTCATTTGTCCATTCAAACTTTTCATCCTTCTTGAATAATTTGTTGATGGGTTGGAAAATAGAGGCACAATATGGTACAAATATTTTAACAAAATTAATCTTCCCAAAGAATTATTGTACTCCTTTGTAAGTGGTTATGGCCTTCAACTCAATTATGGGGCTAAGTCTCTTAGGATCAATATATATCACTTTCTAGCTTATAATGTCGCATAGGAATTTCCCTTCTTATACAACCAATAAGTATTTCTTATGATTATTTGATATCATGTATTGTCTACATCTTTAAAGGACTTGTTGTAGATGTGCCCAATAAGAGGTTCTCACCTTCAAATAATTTGTTAAATCATCTTGATAGCATGTTATAGTCTTTCTAATCAAATATGCAAATGCATGGTCTATAGCTCTTTGGAATGTTACATTTGCATTCTCCAATCCAAAGGGCACGTGAACATAGCTTTATGTTCAACATGGTGTCATAACTTAATTTTATACATGTCATCTTTGGAAACTAAAATTTGATTATATCTAGAAAATCCATCTAACATAGACATTGTTGTTCATCTTGTAACTAATTGAAGACATATTTCCATGTTTGATAGTGGGTAATTTTCCTTAAGTGAGGCTTTATTGAGATCATGGAAACCAATACAAAACCTTATTTCTCCATTCTTCTTTCGAACTATTAATAGATTTAAAATCCATTCAGAATGTCGTATCTAGAAGATGATTCTAACCTTTTATATTTTTCAATTTTCAATTTAACAAAAGGATTAAGTTTTGGTTTGATTATCCTTGGTTTCTATTTGATTGGCTTAGCATTTATTTTTACTGGAATCACATTTTCAATGGCCTCCTTGCCATATTTCTTCAAGTCTTGATAGGTCCATGCAAAGACACCTTGAACTTTTTTAAATAAGATTGAATATTGATCAATTTTATTTTGTGAGCAATCAACTCAAGATTTAACAATATGGGACTTTTTAAAGTTCCAATAAATATATTTTAGGTCTCTTTAACCCATTTAACTAATAATTATTCAGTAACTAGTGACATTTCTATTTTATTATTTTCGTTGAAGAGTTATTTGAGTGATATTAGCATTTTATTATCAATGGTATTTTACGTATTCTCCTCATGATGATCATCTACAAGAAATTGAAGAATGTGTTCTTCAATGTCGAAAACCTACCAATATTCTTGATTATCAAGAATGGATGGTTGAAAAAGTATCTTGACTTGAAACAAATTAGATGTTGAGTTGGGGTCAAAAAGTCAGGAAAAAACAACTAAAGAACCAACCTTATGATTTAAATCCCTTAGGATAAATGATATTTCAAATGACTCAAATTTGTTAATCAAATCCCGAACTCTTTTCATGTAAACTAACAAAACTAACCTCCCTAGGAGTCTAAAGAGTTATTTTTGCTGACAAAACTAACCTCCCTAGGAGTCTAAGACTCTCTAGTGACAAACAAGACAATTAAGAGCAATCCTTCTCTAAACATACATTATTCTATGAGAAACCAAGTGTTTTTAGATCCTACCTCAAGTCCAACGCTTGTTGCAGCAGTCCAGCCTCGTCGATCCAGATGAGCTCCTCCTTCACTTTGAAACCTGCATACACTAACAATCAAACGATTACATAACACCTAAATATTCCATAAAACAAAGCATATTCAACATATAGACCAAGGAGTATATGAAACAATTCATTAACAACAAATCATTGAGAAGAATGGACTTATTTGTATTAAGGAAACAAAAAAGAAACCATTACAACCTGAGCCTTGGTGTTGTGCAAGTTCCTCCCAGGGTCCAGCAAGAATTTTCCTCTACTTTGACAAGCTCACCCACTTCCAAATGAAACAAGAAAGGATGGTAATCTCCCCTCACAAGTTTACAATGGAAGTCCTAATTCCAGCAGCATCTACCCTTTGGAATGTTCAGCTTTCAACCTCCCCTCCTCTGGCCCAAGGCCTGTATTTATAGTGTTTTGGAGGAAGTTATTCAGTTCCAACATCAATGGGATACTCCCTCTTTTGGA
>APFE031503595.1:114364-143020 GCA_000404065.3 Pinus taeda | reverse complement strand
CAATGGGATACTCCCTCTTTTGGATGGGGTAGCTCCTCTCTTGATGGGATAAGTTCCTCTAACATAGGGATGTATGAAACATCTGGAGGCGCTCAATACACGTCAAACACTCTTCTAGAAAGCTCTAGAAGTGACCACAAGTAACTTTTTTAGGATGAAACTCGCACCTTTTGACCTTTACAGGAGTACGCACCCATCCCTTGACTTACAGAGCGTACAAGTATGCAGGTACAATGAGCTTGGGATGCGTACACGCAGGCAAGGTAGAGAGAACCTGCTTACCCAGAGATAAACATGATTTTTAATGACTTTCTCTCTTTTTGAAGTTTGACATGGAGAGCAGAGGTATAAAGCTTGACAAGGAGGATAATATGACTATTGATGGAGCCATATTAACTGCAGATAGTCATGGTGACAAATTTCAGTGTAACATGATCATCTACAAGAAATTGAAGAATGTGTTCTTCAATGTCGAAAACCTACCAATATTCTTGATTATCAAGAATGGATGGTTGAAAAAGTATCTTGACTTGAAACAAATTAGATGTTGAGTTGGGGTCAAAAAGTCAGGAAAAAACAACTAAAGAAACAACCTTATGATTTAAATCCCTTAGGATAAATGATATTTCAAATGACTCAAATTTGTTAATCAAATCCCAAACTCTTTTCATGTAAACTTTCAACTTATCATTTTTGTTATTATACTTATTGCTGACTTGATTGATAATTAATTTAAATTCTCCCATAACTAAAATATTTATAATTTCCTTTGAACGGGATAATAATACACCTTGAATTAATTCTTCATAGTGTGATTCATTGTTTGTACAAACAAATTGCAAAGAAAAGGCACTTGGAAAATACTCACGTTTCTAGTCCTTCCATAATTACTCCTACGTTTGATCCAATATTGGATGCCACACCATAAAAGAGCATATTCCAAGTACTTGAGAAGGAATTTTGATCAATATTTTTTACAATACATACATTATTGAGAATGGAATAATTGGCCAAATTAGGGGTATTTTGAGCTCTAAAATGGGTCTCCTAAGGAAATTATAAAATAAGTGGAAATAATAAAATAAGAGCAGATTATATCATCAAATTTTAGAGAGAAAAGAAGAAAAACTTTTTTTTCAACTCGTATTTTCAACTTATCTCCCTATGGGTTTACTCAAATTTCAAACAGGAACACTTGTTGGATGAAGAAGTTGATTCCTCATCCAAGGATCACCCATGTTGCATACTTTCGATGGACCCTTCTAAATGAAAAATGAGAGATACATGAAAAACGTGATTGCAATCACGTGTTTTCATGTATTTCTCATTTTTCATGTAGCAGGGTCTATTGAAAGTATGCAACATGCATACTCTTTGGACTAGGAATTAAATTTTTCATCCAACGAGTACTCTCACTTGAAATTTGAGTAAAACATTAGGGAGATAAGTTGAAAATAAGAGTTAACAAAGTAGTTTTATTATTTTATTATTTTTTAATCTTTTAACTTTTTGACTCCAAAAATGGTGAATCATCCTCCATTGTTGACATCATCATCTTGAATCCTATTGGTTCTTATAAATTTTATTTTAGTTGTACATTTTTCATAGGAGGCTCATTTTAGACCTGTGTCAATCTATTCAACTATAGCATTAAGTTCTTTGTTTTCAAAGAAGATGAGATTATTGGGTTCTCATGGTATTCTTGTTACTTGATCATCTTTTTTTGGAAGCATCATGCAATTTAGATCATTCATTAGATATCCCAAAGAGGGAATATCCATTCCCTACCTAGAACCAATCCATATGCGATAAGTAAATCAACCACCACTATTGTGAATATAATTGTAATATGAGGGCCTGACTATATCATTGGACAAAAATCCTTAATCTCTCCATACGTAGGTGCCTTCCTTGATTCTATTGACATATGCTTTATCTTATTTCATTGTAAGTGGCTCAATCCAATCTTATTGCATTCATAATATGAAGTGGCATAATGTTATTGGTAGCACCAGTTTCAATAAAGCAATTATATAGTACAAATTCTGGAGTCTCAAGAAATATAAAAAAAGGAGGGATGTTCCTATATAGCTTGGTTTGGAATAAAGGATTCACTTTTGTATTATTAATAACAAGAACTTATATTCTTGTATTGGTGAATTCTTGGTTTTTGAGAGCTTTGATAAGAATTTTTATTTGTCGGGGAATCTTGACAACTTCTAAAAATGGAGAGGTAATCTAAAGTTTATAAAAACCATCCATTATATTGTAAGTCATTCTCATGGTACCCTAAGCTTTGGCTTGAGATGGAATGATGTTTTCTTGAGGCACAATCTTTTGGACTACGTTTTCCCTTTTATATTTAGTAATATGGCCCATTAGAGCTTTACCATTTGCTTTATTCAGTTATGCTCTAGTTTGAACTATGTTTTCCAGGTGCACAAATTGTTTATCTTCTTATGGTGATTCTTCTTCTTCAAAGAGAATATCAGGTTATCTCCCATTTCCATTGACACAAGGACAAGGTTACTCTCTTGAGTAAGAGATTTAAGTTCCTAAGTAGGGTCTACTTCTTCAAATTCTTGATCATCTATGGTAAGGAAACTTGGATTCTAATATCTTGGGGGTCTAAGTACCCTTGGTGGTATACTGTCAACATTTTGATTCCCGAGACCATAAATAGATGATCCAATGTTTTTTTGTTGTTGTGGCTTCTATTCATTAGCTCATCTTAGTCTAATTATCTTTTTGGTGTATGCTTCATCATTCTACTTAATTGGGAAATGTCAAAATTAAGCTTTGAAGTAAATGCTTCCTCAAAAGTGAAGACATTTCTTACATTGGGAGGAAAGTCATGCAAAATACCCCTTCCAACCATGGTTTCTTGGGAATTGTGAACAACAAGTGGCCTCTTTTATTCTAAAATATTGAGGGAGCACATTTCCCTCTAGGCCTTTCCTAAAATGATTTCAAAGTTCACATTTCTCTATAGTATATCTTCTTCATTTTCTTGGTATTTTCTCATAGCTATATATATAATTTCTATATGGAAAGATTTTACAATATATTTGGCATTAGAAGGAAAGGCATTCATATAAATCATAAATATTACATGATCATTGGGATTAGATTTTTAGGGAATTAGCTATAGGGTTTTGAAAAATATGAGGCTAAAGTCCTTAATATTCTCATCTCTTAAACGTTGTATTTGTGTGAACTAAGTAATGTATGATATCCTACAAGTTAGGCATACTCTCTTATAAAGGAATTTTTTATATCATAAAAAGAAGTAATAGAAGCAGTGGGTAAAGATAAGTACTAATCATAAGTTGTTCCAACCAAATTCTAAAGAAATAATCTTACCATCACATTTTCATGTATAATCCCATGGATATCACAAATCACCATAAAATAATCCATGTGTTTATCAGGATCCATGACAACATCTCCACTAAAAATAGGTGAAATATTAGCTGAAATTTAGGAAGGGGGTGTTCGTAACACCCTCCTCCCACATCTACCCAAGCAACTAGCCAGTCGAGTTAAACATGTGATTTGAAGCCACTATGATATGATTTGACCTCATAAGTCACATTAACAAAGTGGAACTGATGGAAGTGCCCCATACAAACATTAATGATCAGCTAAAGGACCCTCAAGAACCAATCCATTACTTTAGGCAGCTTCCCTTGGGGTCCCACTGAACTTTTGGACAACTTAAGCCTCAGTCGCTCTAATTCTATAGGCATGAGGGCGACCAGAAACCCAAAGACACTCTCACAGGCTCGCCTTCCATAGCCAGAGACCAAAATTGTCAGTGCTATGCCAACAAATCTAGGATTTCAGCCCATTTTTTAGGCTGAGAGCCTGGGTCATCACCTAGAATTGAATCATCTCAAATCAACAAAATAACATGGAAATGGCAGTACTAAAGAAATCACTTATTTAATACCTTGACTAGACCCATACTAGCCATGACAGACATTTTGTCAAACATATTGCAAATGTGTGATCTATAGGTGTAATTAATACTTCTGAGCATAGGGGTATCATACTTAGTAGAGAGTCACTAAGAATCATTGATGCCTCAGCACATCAACTGCCATTCCATCCATCATGTCATATATACGTTGATCATTTAGTTATAACTAAAAACATGATGCGATGCACACAAGGCTATTATCATAAAACACAACATAAGCAGCATAATAGTAGTAGAAATAATCATGAAATTACAATCGTATAGAACACATATGATCCATCAAAATGCTTATAGAAATATAAGGAGAAATACCTTTTCATTAATGATGCAAAATCCAAACCTGGGATGGGACTTTGACATTCCACCCGACCATAGAATGGTTCAGCCAAATCTCTCTTTAGCCATTCACCCTTGTGCCATATTCCAAGCATGAATGTGGGATCTCATAGAACACATCAATAAAAACTCATCTAGGGCTTCCAAAGGCCATCCAACTCAACCCATCAAATAGTGATTCCACATCATGATCAGACATCACAAAACCATCATTAGATTAGTATCCATCCAAGCCTTCCAGGGCATCCATAGTATTTGTTCCAACCAAGGCCTCTTGGATTAGTAACTCAACCTAGATCTATCGTCCGGCTTCTAGAGAATTTGTCCAACGAAGGATTCTAGGACTAGTAACTCAACCCAACTTGTTACAGGACTTCTAGAGTGTTTTTCCAACTAGGGCCTCCAGGAACTAATAACTCAACCTGAGCTAAGGAAACATGAGAACCAACCAAAAACAATAATGAAAGTAAACCCACAATCACCATGGATATCTAGAAAATGGAAACACTAGGAAATCCACTGTTAATCTAGGCAATCCTCCATGCCAATGACAAATGACAACCAAGAAACCACATACATGTGCCATGCACACCCAAAATTGTGTAGGAAACATACATGCAACTCGATACCTGCAAACAAATATGATGTAGATGTTGATCTCGATGCCTTCTTGCGCTTTCAAACTCTTCCTTTGCCTTCTTGCTCCAAAAATCCAAGTATGCCACACCCACCAAGAGTGCTCCAAGAAAACTCTAAGTCTCCAAGAGTATGAGAGAGGGAAAGAATAGAAGAGAGATCGAAAACTGAAGTGACAAAATGTTACCAACTGATCCTTCAAATCCTTTTTATGAATGAGGCCTCTATTTTCTTCATTTTCCATTATTTTCCTTAATTTTCCTCCTCATGTGCAACCTGTGACCTTTCACCACCCTTTTCTCCTAATTTATATTATTTTCATAAATAAATGTGCCAAAAAATTCAATTTTCGTTTCCAAAGCTTTATCCATCACCTTTGCCAATTTCCTTAGCCCTAAATAATCATAAGTGATCCCCATCACTAGGATTATGCCCAACAATCAGTTTGGAATAAGTGTCCCATCATCCATGTTATTATTTTGCCTTTATTTACTTTTATTACATGGAATTTTCAACAGGGTTGTTACAGTGGTATTCTCCTTGCAAGGAAAGTGGGCTTACTTTGAGACTTCTCCTCTTATTTCTTCCTTATATTCATTTTCTTCTTTATTCTCTCCTTTATTCTCTTATTTCTTCATTCATCTCTTTTTTATTCAATCTTGTCATCATTAGGGGAGAGAAAAGAAACACTCTTTCATCTAAGGAAGTATGGACATCATCTATAACTTTCTTACTTTAGCTTCTTATTTTTGACACTTGAAAGGTCTCATATTTCTCCAATTTAACTTTACTTTATTGGAGTTTCCTATCTGGGTTTCATGGTGAAATTTCTTCGTACTGAGCTAGAGCATTCCATGATCTTTCCAACTCTTCTCTTAGTTTTGTTGTCTGTAAGAAAATATCATATAATTGATGAAAAATACTTCTTTGTTCATTCAATCAAGTGAAAATATGATATTGAACTAGGTATGAATGAGTCACTTATTGGGAAATAAATATTATATTATTTGATTCCCAGTATGGTCACCAAAAATGTTGAGTTTTTCACTGTCAAGAAAAAATTCAACCTCCTAAGGTGTTGATCTAGATTGGATCATTATATTGTTTTTCATCCATATCAATGCATTTGGAGGGGGGAAAGTGGAGTAATTATCTCATAGGACCTTTTTTACTAGTAGGACCCAGTTTAGCAAAACAAGGTATAAAATCTTCTAGGAGTGTTTTGAGGCATCAAAAAATGTTTTTTTTGGTGAAAAATTGTTTCTTTAGCACTTCACCATTACATGTTATTCTAGACATATAGATATTTACAACAACACAAAAATCATATCAATCGGACTCTGTATGAAAAAGTTATTCCACTCAGAAGTTGGCCTTCCTTGTTCACACATATAGTTCAGGAGGATGCCACACCAGGCCCCATTATTCATCGAAAATGGGCTATCCACATGTTTGTGATGTAAAATAATTTAGAATATTCTATACTGTAACTCTAGCTAAGAGTCGATGTAGTCAAAATTAACCACTAGTAGGCTATCAGGTTGTGTTATAACTGGGTCACTAGGAGGAAGAGGAATTCCATTTTTTTGAGACCATTTTATTCCAAGTTGAACAAAGATATCTAGGAGAGATAGGAGGTAGAGCACACAAACAAGATCTTTCTACTATAGCAGCCCACGGTCCACATACATTACTTCTTTGTACCTGCAGCCATATTTCCAGACAAATAAAGAGAGCGAAGTGGCCTCACATTCTAGTCAGGTTTTCTCCCAAAAGGGTTTCCCAGAGAGAATATCTTATGTCTTATGTGTGTGTGTGAGCTTATTTTGTTGCTCTCTATTTTTCTTCATAATTTAAATTCGCATGCATGTACTAATTACAATTAATTCTATAAATCTTAAAGTTGAATAAAACCCTAATAGTGTAGAAATTCTTCATTTTAATATTTTATTATCAAATATGTTCTGACAAACTGTCCAGTGGAATATCCATGGATGTTCATGGATCAGGACTGGACACGTGTCCTTCTACATTTTTAAAGAGATGGTACTCCTCTTTCAATACTGTTATGAAACCAACTCAAGAAAAAGATAGAAAAGATAGTTCAACACCTTAGAATTCAGCCTCTTCGAGGGGGCAACCTCCTTTACATTACATAAATGAACAATTCTTCAATGATTCAAATGACAAAACCTCCTTTCTATATATAGGAGTCTAAGGAGTCACAATATAACCCAGTCGACCTAACAATAATAATATAAAGCCACAAAAATAACAATAGAGGGATTCTATGGGGCACAATAATAAAAATATGGGGACAATAGGGGCACAACGATATTAATAAGGGATACAACTACAATAGTAATGGGGTAATCACTAGTATTATAGGGACCTATCAAATACACAATAATATTTTCAATATATCCAAAGAAACAATACACATTCATAAAATGCACAGTGAGTGGACTAAGGGTGGTAAATATAACACTTAACAAAAATAAATGTATCAATATTAATTTATCAATTCCATTCCATTCATCATTGTGAGGTAAACATCATTGAAGCGATATAATGGACAAATGCAAAATAATAGTGGTCAAGATATTTAGAGAGCTACACTTCATTCATTGAATTCATAAAGGGCATAAGAAAACATTGATGATATTCATATTGCTTTAAAATAAGTCTCGGAACCACAAATGAATCGCTTTCCTAAATGGGATCTCACTGTCAGAGTGTAAAAATAACTTTACAAATTCAAAGTTTTGGAAAATTTAGCTACCTAAATCACTTTTAAAATCTTGATACCTAAATTTGTAAAATTAAACACATTCATCCCATAAAGGGACTAGGATTGGAATTTCATGGACCAATAAATATTAAGACACCTGAAAGAAAGAAAGAATTGTAGCCATGGATCAACTTAAATGATGTACAAAACAATCAGGAAACTTGGACAACCAAATATTGGGAAGGAAAAGGGGAATTTCTTCAATGGATTTGGATATTCACAAAAAATATGTGGAATGACCTACTCCTTTGATGTTGAAGAAGATGTTCATTTATATGGCTTAAAGGATGTCGTTAATCTATTTGTTTGATTGTTATTTAAGATTAATGATTTCTTGTAGTGATTTCTTCAATCATTCTTCAATGTATTCCGCCATCGCAGGAACCATTATGTCATGTTTGAAAAGTAAGTCAAATACTTCCTACTCAATATCTTGAGCATCTTCTCATAATTGTGTAGTTGTAGCTAATTGATCTCCATTATAATTAATGAATGTAACTAACCATTTTTTAGTTTCATCTTCTGAGGAATCGATTAAATTGTCAAATTTAGAACCCATTGATAACTTAACAACCTCTCATTTTTCTTGTAGTACATATTTGGAAACTAGCATAGAATTTGTAACCATTCGTGGGCCCTTTAGATCCTTGACAAATTTATACCCTTAAGAAAGGAATTTCTCCTTTTATCATCAATTTTTTAATAGTTAGCAATAGCCTCTTCTAACATTTTTATTCTAGCATACCAACCAACTTTGATATGGTTAAGTCTTTTAGGCCCCAAAAGACTTTGTTGTGGCCTTTGGAATTTGTTGAGTGAGCTAATTTTATGCATGAAATTTGAAAATTAATTATAAATAAAGAGTCCATTATTTTGAAGTTCCTTTTTATGATACTCAACAAATGAGTCAATTCTCCATGCCAACTCTCTTAATTGTTAAGCGATTTCCCATAGATACTCAATAATTTCCATTCTTTTATTCATATTATTACCATAAAAGACTTGGTTCCATTCATAAGATGTGTTTCTTTTCATATTCGTAGGGGTGTGTTTTTTGTATTGGTCCTAGCCTTAGGTTCTTTGATAGCCAAAGCAGTCATGAATAGAGGAGTTGGATTGAGAGCTTCTTCAAGCTCATTTATTCTCTTTTTCAGTCTCATATTTTCCACCTATTGTTCCATAATAGAGTATGTCAGAGCTTCACCAATATTTTGGTGTATATTTAGGAGTCTAGTGGCTCCTACTTCAAAGATAGCCACTTATGTTCTTGATTTATTAATGACCCTTTTATTTTGAACCTTTTCTATTTCGACCCTTGGGCTTCTTATTTCTCCTATCATAGTGTGCATATTGCACAATCTCTAAATGGTCATCGAAGGTGACCAATTCCTTTATAATTATTTAATCATTCTCTGGATTTCATCCAAGAAAGATGCAACCTAATCAGGTAGTGTGGTGCTATCAATTTCCACGTCATTCATCTCTTCCATAGGTTAATCCTCAAAATTTTTACTCTTTAATGATTCAAGAGTGTGTGATCTTTCTAAGATCACATTGGGAAGTGGATATTCTCCATATCCTCTATCTAAGGGCCTATCATTACTCATTCTTCCAATCATATTGGTGTCCTTACTTTTGGGATGATTATAAACTCGGGTAAGCCTGAGGTGTCCAATACAGAAGGGTGTTTGTAGGGTTTTTTATTCTTTCTCTTTTTATTCCTCTAGAAGCAATGCTGGTTTCTCCAATAACTTCTTTAATAAGGGTGGGTGTTTCTTTTTCTCTTAATGGGCCGATGTGACTTTCGTCACTTTCTTCAATAATTCTTGTAAACAAATTTGCATATATGACTATAATGAGGTGCCTTGAAAAAATACCCTTTTAGTCAAATCCTTGAATTGCATCTCCTTTAGTTAAATTGAAAAGATTTAATGATTCAGAAAATTACATAAAGTGGGCCACATTTCTCATAGTTAATTCTCCCACAATAAAAGGAAAAGAAATAAATTGCTTACTTTTCTTTCTTTCAAAAATAATTAACCATAGATGATAATGCTTGCATATTTCAGCAACGAAGTACATTTCCAATAAAAACTTTGGAAGCAATAGGGGTTTCTCATGGAATTTGTAGATTCGAACTAGGATGTTTTGTTTCCTCTCTTCATCTACCCCCTTCCCCAGAGAAACTCATGTGCTTCATTTGAGATCATGTTGGGTTCTCACACAATCACTAGGTAATTAAACTCTCTAACAAAAGAATCTTACACTTGACAAAAATGAAAAGGGGCCTTATGCTTCCATAATATTGGTTACCAAAACTACACTTGATTTATATATAGATTCAAAATATTTTTATGAGGTAGGTCGTCGAAGGTATGAAAGGAGACCAAGGGTATGACCAAATAAGTCGACATGAAAAATTTGTGAGATAAGCTAGTTGGAAGGATAATTCGCTAGAAGTGAGATCTTCCCAACAAAAAAGAACATCTCTTTTGAAATAATAACATAATTCATAGAGAACCAACATAGGGATAGTTTGAGGTAGTTTCTTCCCCCATTATTCAAGAAAAAAGATAGGAAAAATATCTGAGTGCTCAACAAATATTGAAATATCTAGGAAATAAATGTCATAAGGAACTTATACAGAAGACATTGTGAACTTTTGAATGAGTCCATCGACTTGAGAGTCCAAGAAAGGATCAACTTCTAATAATTTGAGTAACTTTGTCAGTGATGGAAGCTTGAGGAGATTTATAAATGCTTTTGGAGTTAGAGGGATCAGGTTCTTCTTGATTCCAAGCTTGATATTTCTAGTCTTTGGATCAAAATTCCACATGCACAAATAAATCATTTATTTGAAATCAAAAAATGCTAAGGCACACTAAAGACATAAAATCATAGATTCGCAATTGTTATCTCCAAAGCTATTAAGTTCATGGAGTCTACCTCTAAAATGCTTGGATTTTGATTCTCATCTTAACTTGCATTGTATTCCTCTTTCAATAATGGGAAAATAGCTAAATCTCAATGCATTAAATTCCTCGGACATACGAATTATGTATAATGTCACTATTGTCATGTTATCATAATCATATGAGCTTATAAAACTATTAGCGTCATTATTATGTCACTACCTTCAACCATTAATAGTAAGAATAATAATAATATTAAATTAATAAATGGTAATTTGACTGGGTCCGTGAGTCAGAAATTAGCCATTAGTACTTTTTAGTTGTTGGAGTCTCTGCTCAGACTATTTAACATGCTAGACTTGATCTGTCTCTTCAACTTGGCCTGACGATGAACCACACTGGTTGGTTTGAAACTCGTCAACAAAGGTCTTTCTTTATGTGATTTACGCCGAAATTCTTCTTATATAACTATGATTGATCACAGAAGCCTCAATTCTACAAATGGTCAAAATGATTAAGTGCAAACATATATTCTTCTAGTTTCAAAAATATGTTTAAAGAACACACATTTCCATATGCAATAACAAGTTACTATTGTGGGGAGTGATCCTTACATTTTATACATTAAGCTCTAACAGATTTATATAATGATCTTTATGGCGATTACGATTTCTTTTAGTAAAATAAATAATATATATATGTATGTTGTTACTGGCTTTTTCTATGTGCATTTATCTAAAAAATAATTTATATATTAAATTTAAATGGTAATTAATAAAGTAAGATTAATATTATATTTAATGTATAATAAAATAATAAAAAGGTTAATAACATATTGTATATTGATATTAAAATTTATTTTATTACTTAGCCAAAAACGTTTGTAAATTAAGTATTAAAATATAATTAAAATAATTAATATTCTAAACCTTCTTAAAAGATATAATTAATTAATTTATAATTTTTATTTATAATAATATAATAACAATAAAGTTACCGTCTTACATTTAAAAAAATTATAATAAAATTATATATTATAATAACAATAATAAAGAAACTTTTAGTGTTATTAAATTTTAATTTGTTTCAATGAAGTTTATGGAAAGATAGGACAATTCTTTGTTGAATGATATCCGCATGAAGAGAAATATGGGAAAATAAAGCACGATATTTATTTTCTATGTGTTATAACAAAATATATAGAGATTACTAAAGTGATTTTAAATATTATTAATACAAAATAATGAAAGAACCTTTAGATGTTTTTTAAATATAATTTTATTTTTCAATAAAGTTATAGAAGATAGGAACAACTTTTGTTTTATGATATCGTATAAAAGATACATAGGGAAAGTAAAGCACGATATTTTTCTCTTTTATAACTATATATATATTAATTATAATTTAATTTCGCTATGCATTTTAACCTATAATCCAATAAATATGGGGTAGGTAATTAATTTTGTGCATAAGGTGTTTATATTTTTTATGGGAAATTATTTATTATTATTGTATGTCCAAGGAAGAGCTTGAGTTTTAATATATATATATATTTATATATTATATATATTATATATAAGATATACACAATAAATCAAGAGTAATTTGATACTATATCTATGTATAGAATTTAACAATATTTCTTATTATATTTATAACTTAAAAAATAAAGTTTAATATATATATAAAATTTTACATTTAAATACGAATATTAAAAATGGATAATACAATTTAGTTTTTTTTATTTGAAATTTGACTTGTCATAAAATAGAATAATGATTATTTCATTCCTCCCCTTTATATTACTAAAATATATGTAAGTGATGTTTAAAGATATGAAATATTATAAAAATGTTCTAAGTACACTTTAAGAACAAATTGTATATGAATTGAAAAATAGCAATGTGTTTTTATCAATTACGTGTGGCATTGAAATAATGTAGATGAAACTTAATAACAACTTAAGATAATTTTTTGATCTCTCTAGGTGGAAGTTTGAATAGACAATTTTAACTTTCACAATAGGTTTTTCAAAACATGTGCTTTTAACAATTGCATGTGACATTTCAATAATGTTGATGAAACTTAATAAGATATTAATATAATTTTGTGATCTCTAATTGGAAGTTTGAACAAACACTTTTAGCTTTTCACAAGAGATTTTCAAAAAAAAAACACATGGTGGCAATGTGCAAAAAACAAGGGCAGTGACATTGCCACCACGTGGCTCTTATTATTATAATAATATCATTTTTGAAACAAATTTAAATTGAAATTGAAATATAAAATATAAAATTTTAAAAAGTAATAAGTATTTAAAATAATATAATGAATAAGGAAATGGATTTCTTGTGTAGTAATTATATATAATGAATAAGGATAATTTGAATTCTTTTATAGAGGATGATATCTTTTTTCTGAAAGATATTAAATTTGGAGTTAAGCACCTCACTAATGGGAAATTGAAGGATATTGAAGGTTATCAAGATGAAATTTTTAAAATTGGATGGTTTGTCCTCATCCGACACATACGAAAGATATTCAATTTTGTAATGAAGAAAGGATTTCCTAAGCCTTGGACATAGAGCCTTATTGTGGTTATCTTTGAAAGTGGTGATAAAATCATTCTCTCTAATTACAAAAGTATTATCATCAACCACATTTTAGCCAAGTTGTATCGACTTATTTTGGAAAATAAAATTATCCTATGGCTTGAAAGCCATGGTAAAAGAGATAAAGGCCAAGTTGGGTTTCAGAGGCATCATTCAAACATTGACCGTCTTGTTACTCTCAGGTCATTGTAAAGGAATGCTACAATAATAAGATTGATCTCTTTTGTTGTTTTGTGGACTTTAGAAAATCTTTTAACGTTATTTATAAGACAGCTATGGAAGAGGTTGGAGAAGTTAATGGTTCATCCTAAGTTGAGGGTTGTTTTAATTTTTAAAGAAACATGTAGTTTATATTAATCCAGTTGGAAAATAGGCAAATGTTATTACATTCAGTTATTATTCTTCTTCACTAGCATTCAAAAATTGTTCAGAAAATGTTGGGATGGGGTTCCCTGAGTCAGGTTAGGGTTAAAACAACACAAGTTTTGACATATTTTTGTAATTAATGTAAAGTCTTTGTGATTTGTGGATTCGGAGCACATAGATGATTAGGAGTCAAAGGGGTTTTAGCTCCTTGTTTATGTAAAAGTTTGAGTTGGTTTTGAGATCCACCCATGGTCCACAGACCATGGGCATGTATGTAAAAGGCTATAAATAGGTGTGTCTTAGAGAGTGTAAGGAAGTTATATGTGGACAACAGATGGAGTCTTAGAAGTAATAGCGCAGAGAAGTGGGTGGGATAGGAGAGAAAGGCTCTGCAGATGAGTGCGCATAGGCCTAGGTATAGTTTGCAGCTAAGTGCGTGGACCCCCTACAGCTGAGTGCAGAAGGTATTTTTGAGTTTGTAAATATGAATTGAAGATAAATAAAGAGAATTACCAAAGAAATCTTGTATATATTTTTTTATCTCTATTTATTTATATTTACGATATATATTGTGGATGAATATTGTGTTTATGAAACATTGATCTAATGATGTGCGATTCTTTCGAATAAGTCTTAATAGATGTAGGCAATGCATGTTAAGTACTTTCATGAAGACTGTGATGAATTGTGTTATGTGTACTAAAAAGCTTAAATAGATTTGCGCAACACTAATTTAGGATTGTTCTCTAATGCACGAAAGTGGATAAATCAACTGTTAAGGGTTCACAAAGGTTGATCCTAGACCTTCACGAAGGTCTAAAGGTTGTTCAATTAGAGTTGTAGTACTGAGCCCTAAGTTCTTATTGATCTATGTGAAGGAAAATCTGAGGTACTAAAAGACATCACACTCATCTCTGGATGCAAAAACTTAGTTCTTGCATCCCCCCATACTACTTCGAGTGAGACTGCAGCCTACGCTATGCAGGTTGTTGCCGAAAGGGCCATTAGTGTAGGGATATTTTGGTTTGCGCAACTAACTCTAAACTTGGGTCAAGGCCTCCTAATCCAACAAATGGTTATGTTGTCGGGACTGAGATTTGATTGAAGGAGAAGTGTGATGTCGCACCGCTGGAATCCAACCAAGAAAGAAATTGAAAATTCATTGGATCAAAAGATTCATGAGTTCGCAGCGTAAGAAAACAAGAATATGTGCCTATCAAAAGAAGAGTGGTTGAATAGGTATTTGTATACATAGGTACACAAAATATTCTTTTGCACTTTTCCCATTGAACTATATGAGTGGAACTAGTGAAATTTACAGCCAGCCAAGGAAGGTGGAAGCTTGATAATCTTATAGTGTGGACACCTGAATTAATGCGACGATTAGAAGCCTCTAAAAATCAGATCACGTGGGTTGTTGATCATTGGCTCGATCAGATTCTAGGATGATTTGTTACAAAATTCACAGGCAATACCTCATTTAGCTACAACGAAGCAAAGCGATGATTTTTCAAAGGACTATGAGGTAAGTATTAAGGCCTTTGAATACCTGGATTAAAATGTTTTTATGTGAAAAATGGGTTATGACACTTCCTTGATGTTCAAAGCTACATGAAGTGGGAAACTCTTTAGAGATCGAGAGAGATCAGGTCCTGAATATAGCATGTTGATCGGACCTCCTTCGACTGACGACGAGGGAGTAGTATAGGCTTCACCATAGAGTGTTGTCCAGCTAATAACATAGGGTTTTCCGTGGACCCATAATCCATCCACTCCACCTCCACCTCTACCTCCACCGCATACACCTTTGCCCACACCACCACCACCACCACCACCATTCAACATGTTGAACACAATGAAGTTGCTGATTTTCAAAGGCATAGGGAGTGAATATACATAGAAGCTCTAGTTTGTTGTGAATGTTGTGTGGATAGTGCAATAGATTATTTATGACAATATAAAGAAGGCACAGTTGGTTACCTCTCTATAGGATCACGCACTGACTTGTTATATTAAGTAATGTTCTGATAATCCTCTAGCATTGCTAGAAGAGACTAAGGCTACTTTAAACAAAGAGTTTAGTAAGCCTAAGTCTGACTTGCAGTGAGTATTTGGATTTAAGGAAATCATGATGAGGGTTAATGAGATGCCTTAGGGATTAGATCAAAGGTTGAAATGTGGGATTTGAGAAGCTAACATGCATCTCACAAATGGTCAGCATCGCAGGTGGTTTATAACTTTGCTTCTGCCTCACCTGAGGATTTCTCTGTCTCAATAGAAGAGAGGAACTCAGGCAGAAGCCCTAGAAATCACGATGACGTTACATGCGATGCCCATTCAGGATGTGACCCTAGGAGTGCATCAGATTCACTCTTAGTTACAGAATCTATGCTTAGAATTGCAGAGCTTGAAGAAAGACAAGGAGACTAAACTAGAGGTGCATGCAGAAGTCTGGTGTCTGAAGTGTAAATTCCAGGGGCACGATAAAGACCATTGTCCTATATTCGCGAATTATATTATAGGAAGGGGACCAATTCCCCTGAGGGCAAAAGCTCCAGTAGGACCGAGCATGGAGTTTGTGCTATGGTGCACTATTTTTTAGGTTGCTTGACAACATGCAATGAATAATTTCCATTTTCTTAAAAAATTCATCCACACACCACAAGAATTGTTCTATAAATTCTAGAAATTAGTGGGCCATGATGAGCGCCACTATCGCAGTTATGAGTTGATAATGGAAAGAACACCTACAAATCGGATGAAAGAAGAAACTCAGCCTCTAGAGTAGGGTGTTGAGGGAGCACGCGAGGATATCAGGGATGAGGATGAGGCTGAGGAGTAGAAGGACCTAGTAGAGGTCGAGGTCAAGTTATTTGTTACAACTGTGGGACAGTAGGGCACTACACATGAGAGTGTCAGAATCACACATGCCCGTCATGTCAACATTGTAGTCTGTTTGACCGTACTATAGAAGAATTCTTGATGTTGATAGATAAGATGCACGAGAATAAGGAGAAGCCTCAGAAACCTACACAAAACTTACAAATGATGAGAGATGAGCCTCGCGAGGAAGATCAGAGAATGAATATAGTGCTAAGGAGTAGAATAACTACTGGAGATGATAAAGGTAAACAACTTGAAGAGGATGGATGGCTCTACAAAGCCCCAGAGAAGGAAGTGGGTTTTGATTTGAATCATGCAAAGGAAATATTTATGGAGGCCAAGGAAAGATTCATTGAGGCATCGACCTTAGGAAGTGAGTACAGGGTGCAAAATAACAACGTGCCTGCAAAGGTTGACCCCTCTCTTCTTCCTACGCTTTTGGAGACCTGCATAAAACTGTTTCACGATAGAAAATCTATGGAAAGCTTTCAAGAGTTAATAAAAAAAAGCGTCGACAAAGGGAAGGTCCCTGATGGACACTGGGTGGTCAGAAAAATTGGCAAACATAAGGCAAGAACATGGCACGAGATGAGGCTCACTGCACAAATAAGAGATTATGAGATGGACCAGGTCATCTTGGATCTGGGGTCCGATGCAAACATACTACCAAGGAAAACATGGGAAATAATGGGGATACATGTGCTATAGTGGTCTTTGATTTAGCTCAGAATGGCGAACCAGTAGAAGATCATCCCCATGGGATGATTATATGGAGTAAAAAGTTGATATAGTAGGTGTGCGCAATGGCCGATTTTGAGGCAATAGAGGTTGTAGATGACAACATCCATACCCCATGCTCCTGGGAATTGACTGGGCCATCGACATGAATGGGGTCATCAACTTGAAGAAGAGGACAATATCATTTGAAAGGAACTTGTTTCGGGTTGTAGTACCTTTGGACCCTGCAGAAGGGGCGTGCTACATTAAACCAGTTTGCGACTATGAAGAAAGTGATGATGAACTGGATCAAATCTACAAAAAAATAGTGCAAGACCAGGATTGGATAAATCTGATCACATATGGATGGATTGCATGGGACCGAGAGAGTTCCTACATCTCTGATTCAGATGAAGAGTTGGAGGATTGGTAGAATCATTTGCATGAAGTACCCACAATGCGATGCAATATGATGACAACAGCGTTGCGCTATGTTTCATCAGAGGTAAGGAACTTGCCTTATTATGATGGTTTAACTAACGTGGATAAGTTCCTGGATGCATTTGAGTGAGAAGTCCCTAAGGATCACCGCTTCCAAGCGTTAGATTTGGCACTATGCACTACATCAGGACGATCATGGGGTACACACAAGGATAGCTTTGATGTATGGCAAGATTATAGAAGAATGATGAGGCTATGGTTTGGGCATCCTAACACCAGATTGACTGAGAAATATAGTGGGAAGGATGATCTGTGCGACCACATAGAAAAATGGACCAAAACGTGGGGGGTAGAACCACAGTCGGAGTGGGTACACTTATTTTTGGATACCATTCCCATGAACTAGTATATGGAAATGGAGCTCTGCCATGGCACTGCAAAGTGGGTATATTAAGGGAAGGATTCTTATTGACCTTCAGTTTTGAAGATGGCTTCACAAGCATCAATGAAGCCCTATAGGAGATTAAGGAAATTATCTTCAGAATGCTACAAGAACCTATGGAGTGGGTCCAACCAGATTGGACCACCTAGCTATGCAATGTACTGGAATACTACAATATGACCGCTGAAGAGGAGGATGAAGATCCAAGAAGTATTAACATTCCAGAGGCAGAATGGCATCCTGAAGTCAAGGGCCCGCTAATAGATAACCCGGACATCACCACACCATTGAAGACAAAGCAAGTAAACATTTGTACAAAAGCATAACCAAAGTTTGCAAAGGTTAGAGATTATTGGGATGATGCTATCGCAGATAAAGTTTCTAAGTTACTTCGTGAATATCAGGATTTGTTCCCTACAAAGTGTTCAGATTTCAAGGCCATAGTAGTAGATTTAGGTGTTATGAAAATCACTGTGAAGCTGAATGTGAAGCCTGTTAAATAGAGGCCATATCGCCTTAATCCTAAATACAAGGAAAATGTTCTCCTAGAGTTGGATAAGATGCTGGAAGAAAGTATCATAGAACCAGTTGAGGAATCTGATTGGGTGAGCCCAATGGTGGTTCAGGAGAAGAATAAGAAGGGTGAGATACAAATTTGTGTATATCTGCGGAAGCTTAATGATGCATGTGTCCATGATCCATTCTTGATGTCGTTCACTGATGAAGTATTAGACAATGTTGGAGGGTAGGAAGCCTACTATTTCACTGAAAAGGTCTCTGGATATCATCATATTAAGATGGCGCCTGAGGATAGGAGAAAAACAACCTTCACGATGGAGTGGGGTTGTTTCCAATACATTGTAATGCCATTTGGACTCAAGAATACGTCTACAATATTTTCTCGCATAGTCATCGTAGTGTTCAAGAAGTTCATTCATAAGTTCTTGGAAGTGTACTTTGATGACTAGATAGTGTTCAGATTAGTAAAGCGCAATGTAGCAAGTTTGTGCTTGATGTTGGATACACGTCGTAGATACTAGATCACGCTGAATTTGAAGAAATGCATCTTATGTGTTCCCTTTGGAATCTTGTTGGGTCACGTGCTATGCAAGCAAGGGCTGATGGTGGAACTTGCAATGATTTCAACGATAGTGAATTTGGAGGCCCCAAGGAACGTTAAGTAGTTGTGCGTGACATTGGGACATATGGGATATTACAAAAAATTTATGAAAGCAGATGCTCAGATTACCATGCCTATGGAGAAACTATTGAAGAATGACACAACATTCTACTAGGACAAAGAATGTCAGCAGAACTTAGATGTTTTGAAAGAAAAAATGGTCACTGCGACGATCTTGGTATTCTCAGATTGGAAGAAGGAGTTTAATGCACACGTGGATGCCTCTTTCATTGCGTTGGGTGCAATGTTAACGCAAGATGGTGAAGGAGAAATGGTCCATCGTATAGCCTTCGTGAGTAGGAAATTATCGAAGGCCATGAAGAATTCCTCAACAACTGAGTGCAAAGGATTAGTTATGGTGTGTGCGCTGCAAACATTCAGGCACTATATGTTAAGAGGGAATTTCAAGATGTACATAGATCATTCTACCTTGAAATACCTAGTCAATAAGATTGTGTTGGGGGGGGCATATCTGCAGATGGTTGCTACTATTCTAGGAGTATGACTTTGAAGTAATTATGAAGCCATGGACGTTAAATGTAGGGCCTAACCATATGTCGTGGATCAAAATGGGAGAGGAGCACAATAATCTGGAGGAAGGGTTGCCAGATGTGCAGATCTTTGTGGTGCGTGTAGCAGATAACCATTCTATAGATATCATTCATTTCTTGAGTATGGGGATGGCACTGAAAGCATTTACAAGTCAGCAAAAGAAGGAACTCATAGTGCGCGCAACAAACTTTTCAGTGATTATGGAACATTTGTAGAATATGGGTGTTGATGAAATATTGCAAAGATATGTGCCAGATTTTGAGAGAGATAGAATTCTTGTTGAAGCTCATGGAGGGGCTTTGGTAGGACATTATGCAGGAAAGGTGACTACGTAGAAGATTTTGTGCGTGGTTCTATGGTGGACAACGTTGCACAAGGATTCCAAAGTGTATTGTGAGGCATGTGATTCATGTTAGAGAACTAGTAGACCATGACGAAGGAATGAATTTCCTATCATTGTAGCCATTTGAAAAATGGGTGATTGATTTTGTTCATCCCGTTCATGCTCCAGGGAAGAAAACTAGTGCATGCTATATCATCACTGCGACGAAATATCCAACCATATGGGCAGAGGCACAATGAGTTAAGGATTATAGAGGGGCCACAACAACAAAGTTTTTTTTTATTATGTCTTAGCCATATTTGGATACCCCAAAGTGTTGATAAGTGATAGAGGTATGCACTTTCTGAATGAAATGATCAGCACATTGACAAAAGAATTCTAGGTCTACCATTAGAAGAGTACACTGTATCACCCACAGGCCAATGGAACTGTTGAGGCCTTCAAAAATATTTTGAAGAACGCGCTGACAAAGATCTGAGACGCGCAGTGAAATGATTGGGATGTGGGTGTACCTTTAGTACTATGGGATTATAAGAATACTTGCAAGAAGCTGACAGGACAAATGTTGTTGAGATTTGTATATGGTGTCGAAGTTGTAATGCCGATGGAGTATATTGTGCCTAGTCTTCTTATAGCAACTCTTATAGGTATGGCAGACCATGAAGCTTTGGAGGAATGGCTCACATAGCTAATGGAGATTGAAGAGGACCGATTCTTGGCAAGACTCCATCAGCAAGTACAAAAGGAATGTGAAAAATCATGGCACAATTGACACATCAAGATTTGCACATTCAAGGTAAATGATCTTGTCTAATCATATGATATTAAATTCATTAAGTTTCCGGGGAGGATTTTAGATGCATTGGCTAGAGCCATATATTATCAAAGAGATTACAGATGGAGGCGTAGTTCAGCTTGGGAAGCTGAATGGAGAACCGTTTCTGGGAAGAGTGAACGAGAGCCAATTGAATATGTATATAGGGGATCCTGCACAATGACTATATGGTGGTAGGACAATCTTAGTGCTCCAGGCAGTTGCGAGGCAGCGTGGGACTATAAACTACACTGCTAGGTTTGGAGGACTATACAGTAGGCAGGTTGTGTGGAAGATAATAAATATGCAATCCAGGGAGCTGCTTGTGGGAAGCTACACCATGGAGGGAGGTGTCATACAACATAATAGAAAAGTGACCTTTGAAGTCACTATTCATGACTTGATAGCTAGAAGACAGTTAATAGGAGTGGGATGGAGGCATTTAGGGCAAAAATCTTTGAAGATCTACCACCAAAACATCATTAATTTTCCAAATTTTGGGGGAGCGGTCAGATTTGAATTCAGAAACCCCTATAAATTATGTGTGCCAATCCAATAGAGAACAATTTGTGCCCTTAGAGTTATTTTTGAGATTTTCTTTCTATCGCTTATGAATCGATCATATTGGGAGGATTTAGTCACGAGCCCTGCATTTTCTATGTTGTCTGAGTTGAATTAGAATTTCATTCTCAAAAAAATTCTTGCACCAAGCCCTATAGAAATCGTGAGTACTCGCAACGATGTTTCCTCTAAAGGAGTTTCCCCAGAAGTTGTGAGTATGGAAGCTCCGGCTCCCATGCCTATGGTGCTGAGGTCACCTAGGCTTAATCCTACCCCTGCCAAAGAAACCCAAACAATTAAGCCAAAGAAGGATAAAAAGAAAAAGCCAGTACCGGTGCACAAGTCACTAAGAACTCATTCCATAGCACAAGCCAAACAAAAGAAATATAGTAGCCTGAGAAGGTAGTTGACCTGCAGACAAAACAAGGAAAGGGTATAGAAGGTATAGATGTTGACGGAGTGGAGCCCATCCCAAAGCTACCTGACTATATCCCTCTGCGGAAGGGAAAGGTGAAGGTCAGAAAGGATCCAAATTCAGAGAAGTTTACCATTTCTACGCCCCTGCTACCTAAGCAAGTTCCCTTTAAAGGTCCATGGCTTGCACGAATCCCACTGCTAAAAAAGGAGGATTGGGACCTTGCAGATCATGCAAGGTTTCCACACTTAGAAACATATAAGTACATGAAGTGCATCTACTATGTGGAGTCAGGCATTACCGCATTAGAGATGGTGGAATGGATATATGATGTGGACAACTCAGGGTTACTTAATCTATTGTGGGTGCCTCATTGTCACCGCACCCCTATCAACACAATTTGTGTGCACCAACTGCTCACTTTGGTGCACAATGGTTGTTTATGGCTAGGAGGGCCTATTGCCATCACTGACATGCTCATTCACAAGATTAGGTACATGCCATATGAGGGTCTAAACTTGGAGAAGGAGTTTGGTGGAAAGACGGGGGAAAAGGACCTTGCAGAAAGGATGAAGATAGATTATGGCCTCCTCAAGAAGGCGCAAGGGTATTCTTTCCTCTCATTAATAGATCCAAGAATTAAATTTGCCACCCAAAGTTTAGCAAGCAAGGTAATGAGAAAGTGTTGTGGGGATGAAGTTACGTCACCTGCAGTGTCCCTAGTTGCTCAGTGTGCAAAAGGCGTATAGTCCAACTAGTCCAGGTACCTGTGCCAGGAATTCCTTGGGAATTGTTGCGAGGCCTAGGATGAAACCAAGTTGTCTCATTACGCTTGGTTATTGCTATCTATTGTGTCAGTTGCATGTGAAATGCTAGAGGATAATGAGTTTACTATACTTGAAGAATGATTACCAGAATCAGTGTTGTTTTCTTCCTTATGGGATACAAAGGACCCCACGTGGATCATAGAGATGAAGATCTTTTCGGTCCTTATGGAATCAAATCTCCACATGTCTATTAATCCACATCCAAGGTTTTCCGCAACCTTGTACATGTACTTGTTAGCCTATGTAGTATTCAAGGACGACTTCCATAGAGTTTACATTCAAGCGCAGAAGGATCCACAGCAGAAATGGCTTGACTTTCCATATTTGATGATGGACACAGATGTGTAGGAGGTGATCGTGTGATGGCTAGTAGAGTGGCACACCCCCTCAAATTTAGATGCTAGTACAAGCAAGGGCGCAGGAAGTTCTGTAGCATAGAAGAGAAAAGAGGCAGCTAAGCAAGCTGCACACACACTCACAGAGTAGAAAATGAAGGAAGTAATAGAGAAGGCTCGCATGGAACTAGAGCATGCTACCAAGGAGTAGGCACAACGGGAGCAGTGCGATTCATAAAGAAGTGGAAAGTCACCTTCACTAGACATAGAAACAGAAGAGCTTACAAGACAAGGTGGTGGAGGCGAGAAAGGGGAGCGCACCCCCTTCATTCTAACAAGGCGTGAATTGGAGAAGTAAGTTGGATTGAGGAAAAAGTAGAAATCCCAGAAAACATAGGTTAATCCCATGGTGCTCATAGAAAGTGATCTTGATGAGATCGATCATAAGGTTCAGTATGCCGCAACAGAAGTACTGCAGCAGTTTGAGTAGTAGTACATGGAAACTTTCGGAGGAGTACAAAAGGATCTCCGAGAGTTTGAGCTCCAAGAAACTAGGATCCAAGAAGATGTCAAGAAGGCAAGTGGTGCACAAGATAGCTTTGTGAAGGGTAACAGTATAATCATGGATATGGTTCCATGGTTGCAAGATGTGTGAGTTTTCCCCATTCTTAAAGGTTCAGTCTGCACAAACACCAAGAAACAACGTGCCCTCCTTGACCAGGTCATAAAAATGGGCCTAAACCTTTCCGCTATCTCACTGGAGTCACTGCATGCATTACTACAGGGAGTCATAGAAGAGCTTCACATCAAGGAACAATGAGCACTCAGTGCTGTTAGCAAAATCAAAATCAATAATCAGCAGTTGTTCATGGAAAATACGCAGGTTTTGAAAGAGAAGGAGATGCTCCAGGTGCATAGTTCATGATTGGAGTTAGTAGTCACAAAGGCATGCAAGACAATGCCTAAGCTTTATATCCGCAAGGATGCACAACCAGAAGAAAATATTGGAAAAATAGTTGTTGGTGTGTGTGAAGCCAAAGCTGAGGTTAACCGCGTTCAGTTTGAACTCAACATGAAGATCACCAAGATGAAGTTAAAGCTACATCCATGACTCCATCAATGGTCTATGAGTAACGTGAAGTTGTGGTCAAGGAAGGAATGACCACTATGGTTGCCATCGTTGTAGACTACACAACATTATTTGGGAAAGACATGGAGTTAGTAACAAATCTAGAGGAGGATCTAGACCTGTAGACATTGAATACAGAAATAAGGGAGGTGCAACGACATTATGATGAGGTCAGGGAAACCGTATGCTCCATTGCACCAATGAAACACCTTGCCAAATTACAGGAAGGAAAGAAGCTCCTTGCGCACGTAGAGGAAGCACATAAGAAGGAGGCCTTGCTTAAGGCCAGGTTGTAGCCATGGTTGGAAGAGGCTTATCAAGTCACAACCACCATCTAGGACAATCTTAAAGGCTTGCAGCAAACACAACAGATAATGAGGTTGGCCGCAGAAGGCCCAACTACAAAAAGGTTAGTGGAGGAATTCAAACAGGCAGCTATGTAGAGTGTTGTTGAAGTCACCATGATCTAGGTAGAGATGAGGGATCTTCATAGCAAGATCACATTGCCAGCTGAGTGACTTGAGAGTGAGTCATGACCTTTGTGTTGGGGGCCTGTTGGATGGGGTCCCCTGGGTCAATTTTCGGGTTAAAACAAACCAAGTTTTGATATATTTTTGTAAGTAATGTAAACTCTCCATGATTTGTGGATGCGAAGTGCGTAGATGATTAGGAGTCAAAGGGGTTTTATTCCCTTTCTTATGTCAAATTTTGAGTCAATTTTGAGATCCACCCATGGTCCATGGACCATGGGATTATATGAAAAAGGCTATAAATAGGTGTGTCTTAGAGAGTCTAAGGCGAGTTTATGTGGATAAAGGATTGAGTCTTAGAAGTAATAGCGTAAAGAAGTGGGTCAGATAGGAGAGAAAGGCTCTGTAGATAAGTATGTAGAGGCCTAGATATAGTCCACAACTGAGTGCGTGGACCCCCTGCAGCTGAGTGTGTAGGGTAGTTTTGAGTCTGTAAAGATAAGCTGAAGATAAATAAAGAAAGTTACAAAAGAAATCCTGTGTATATTTGTTTATCTCTGTTTACAATATATACTATGGATGAATAATGAGTTTATGAAATATTGATCTAATGATGTGTGATACTTTTGAATAATTCTTAATAGATGTATGCAATGCATCTTAAGTACTTTCGCGAAGACTATGATGAATTGTGATATGTTTACTAAATAACTTAAGTAGATCTATGCAACACTAATTTAGGATTGTTCTCTAATGCGTGTAAGTGGATAAATCAATTGTTAAGGGTCCACACATGCTTATCATAGACCTTTGCGAAGGTGTGAAGGTTGTTCAATTAGAGTTGCAGTACCAAGCCCTAAGGGCTTATTGATCTATGTGAAGGAAGATCTGAGGTGCTAAAAGACATCACACTCATCTATGGATGTAGAAACTTGGTTCTTGCATCCATCCATACTGCTTCAGGTGAGACTGCAGCCTACGCTACTTGGATTGTTGCCGAAAGGGCCAGTAGTGTAGGGATTTGTTGGTTTATGCAACTAACTCTGAACTTGGGTGAGGACCCCCTAAGCCAACTGAAAACATCCTATTTCTACCTTTCCGTTTTATTATTATTATTCTAACTACCCTTATTTTACAGAGCCTCCAGAAGACTCCATTATATTTCGCAAACTTACAAAAATTTTAAACAAAGTAGATATGGTTAACCATTGTCTTCCTTCTCAGCTTGAGAACTTCCATCTTGCCCATTCTTTTCTACTTTCATATTGTGGGAGCATTGAATCCAAATTTTGGTCCAATGGTTCTTCTAGTTGAGAAGCTGTGTGCTCACCAAGAGGACATATTTTAGGGATCATGAGCACTTCTTTAAGAACACTCAAACTTCATGTTTCCACTTTAATCTCAATACCTTCCACTTTAGATTCAAAATATCCACCTTTTTTGCCAAATTTTCCATTGTTAGTTGAATATGTTCCACATCTTCGTGCAAATATTCTAATTGTCTTGTGATTAGAGAAAATTGGGAGTGGGCTTCTAGCCACATGATCACCAAGCTTGGCTACAAGAGTTGAAAGGTCTATCACTTTTCCCCTCAATTCATTATTACCATATTATTTGTAATTTTCCCTACTTTGAGATGCCATTCGACACTGCACTCGAATTCTTACACAAACCAATGAGTATTCCATCACCAATCTACTCTAATTATATTCCTTGGCTTGAGCTCTACCCGCTCCATCCTCAATCTCGTATAATTGAATGGCATTGTCCTTTCGCTTCACACTCCTAGCACAAATTTCCATCACTAAATCCTTTATCCAAAATCTAAGCTCATACAATTTTAACTTCTCCATAGCTAGTGCAGTATTGGCCTACATTACCTAGATGCAAGATATAAATTCATTGGGGATTATACTCCACTTGTCTTCAAACATGACATTTCTCACATTGCTCTCATAGTTGGTTGGTCTTCCTCTATGACCCAACTTGCAACGATGTCATTCCTTAGAGATCTTCCATATAATAGGATTAGAGTTGTCATTAAGAGGCTTGACATGCCTTAATTCCCGTATAATCATACTCCTAAAGGAGATTACTCGGGACATGTTCATTTCATTCATATAAAAAATTAAATTCATGGTATGTGAGATATATATGGATCTTCTTGATCCTGGATTAATATTTCATGCTCAAGAATGGCTCCCTTGTTTGCTTTCTCATCAACACTTTGGTTATTTTCCCTTTTAATGTGGAAAAATGTTATAGATTCAAACTTTTGAATTTAAAACCATCTGAGGAACATCAAAGGCATGTCTATTTCTATGAGTTCTTTGTATTTATGAGAATTTTAGATAACTATCATTGAGTCATTGAATACTTTTAACAGTCGAATCCCCCATGAGTGGAAAGTATACAATTTTTTCCAAAGGGATAAAGCTTCCACTTGGTTATTTGTTGCTTTACCTAACCCACAAGAAAACAATTTCTCTATTTCTTCATCGGGGCAATAGATGACCCCTTCGACTCCTCACTCCCCCTTGAGTTGAGGGTTGTTGTGACAAGGTTGTACAATAATATTATCTCCAAGCTTGAGACCACTAAGGGTTGGTCAAAGGAAATTAATTGGAATATAGGAGTCAGGCAAGGGTGTCCCTCATCCCCTACCCTCTTTGGAATTTACATTAAAATGCTTGAAGAGTTGCTAGAAGATGCAAAATATGTTGACCCATGTTAGGCCCCTATACTACTAGTGTAACCCCTTATTGTTATTAGTACAACCCACTTATTATATTGATGTACCCATGTAGTGCCCATATTGTTACTATTGTGCCCCATAGAAGCCCACTATTGTTATTATTGTGCCCTTACTCTATTATTGTTATGTAAGCTCTGATTATGTTATGACCCCTTAGACTCCTATATATAGAGAGGAGGTCTTTTCATTTGAATCATCGAAGAATTGTTCATTTATGTAATGTAAAGGAGGTTTCCCCCTCGAAGAGGCTGAATTCTAAGGCGTTGATCTATCTTTTCTATCTTTTCTTGAGCTGGTTTCATAACATTTGGTATCAGAGCCTTGGATTCTAGGGTTTCGCTACACCAAATAGGTCATCGTGGTATTTTCGCTATAACATTTTTTCTGCGACGTTTCAGAAGGTGAAAAAAAAACCCATTTGAGAAGACATTGCGCTGAATCTTAGGTCCGAATTTCAGAGCTTTTTACACTATATTTTCGGAGATATGATCTGAGGAAGTTGGTCCTTTTCCAAAATCCTGAATTACATTCAAAACAAGTGACCAGGGGAAAATCGTCATAACTTTCTCTCTGAGTACCAGATCACAATTTCATAAGAAGGTACAGAAAGAGGACGGACTGTAGTTTCTTGTGTATATTTTATAGAGCTCAAGATCAAAACAGGGACACGTGGCACGTCGTACAATTGCGCTCTACTGAATTAGTCTATAATCAGGTCACTGTGGGAGATTTGGAATAACTCTTCATTGGAGAATCCATTTGGGGTCAGACTGGTGGCATTGGAAAGAGGACACAAAGGACTACTACAAGTTGTAGTTTTAGAACTTAAAGATCTGAAAGTACAAAGTTATAGTTATTTCAATATCGAGGTCCTAAAATCAAGAAAAAGCAAGATGAGGAAGTTTGATGGCAAGGATCCGGTAAATTGGATACGTCAGATGGAGAAATATTTTGATCTACATGGTGTACCACTGTTACAAAAGGTATGTATTGCATCTTCATATCTAGAACGGGATCAATTTTTATGGTATAAAGGGCTTTGTTCTCGTAAAAAACTTGTTACGTGGTCAATTTTCACAGAGGAAATGATAGCACATTATGAGGATACAAAGAGAAACACCTTCTTTAGAGCAACACCACAACAATTGGAAATAGTA